>JADRCD010225149.1:0-41942 GCA_019843815.1 Montemys delectorum | reverse complement strand
CTCTCTCTCTCTCTCTCTCTCTCTCTCTCTCTCTCTCTCTCTCTCTCATTTATTGAAGGCTGGAGTTGTGGCTCAGTGCCTCTCACGACAAGGCCTTCGGTTACATCTGGTACCATCATACATAGGTCTAACCTTAGAGAGCCCACAAGGGGAGATGGATATGTAAATGCATAGCAGAGGTTCATCGGATAACTGTTGGGAATAGTAAGAACAGTGGTTTAGTTAGACGTTGGCTGCCTGAGGGGGTTAACTGAGGAAGCCTTCTGAGGAGATATTGTGGAGGAGTTGATTTTGATATGTGAGTAGGGGTTTTCCATGGCATCTTTCTGGTTCCTGTGGTTTCATCAAGGTGTGCTTCTCTCTGGAGGGGCAGGCTTGTTGTGGGAGATTAGAGAACAAGGTGAGACAGAGCTTCCCTGGGCTGGGGATGTTTAACTATCCCACCAGGGAGATCTAGTTGCGCTCGAATGGAGGAAGACACAGAAAATCTTGGGCCAGTCCATCTGGGCCTTGCTCATGTTACACAGCGCCTGCTCAGTCCTGGGGCCCTGGGGGGCAGGTCAAAAAAGGTTGGAGAAGGTCAGACCCAGAAAGGGAAGGCCCTCTGCATGGGGCCCTGGGGGTGGGGGGCAGATGGTAGTGAAATGGGAGGTGCATATTGTGAAGGAAGTTTTTCACAGCAAGGAATTGGCTGAAGCCCTGGTGTACCAGCGTCGAGAGCAGGCAGCGCTGATGGCCCTTCTGCGTGGGAAAGCTGAGAAAGAAACTGAGGCGTGGTCCAGGTTGCATCAGATGTCCCTCACATCCCCATGGACCAGAGAGTCTTCTGTTGAAGACATCGAGGAGAGCTGGAGTCGATGGATTAAGGACAAGCAGGTGGGGACAGTCTGGGGAGGGAGGAGGACCCTGGCTTCTGGCCACTGTTCTTACCTTGTGACTCCTGCAGGCAAGCAAAATTGTGGGAGCAGCGTACAAGCCCAAGGTGCGTGTTCGGAACCCCAAACTCCTGACCTCCAGAGCGCAGTTTAACTGGATGAGACAGCAGGTGAGGAAATGAGGTTGCTTCTGAGATGTCAGGGCCATTGGAGGCCAGCAGAACCCATTAGGCCTTTGTCTTCTGTTTCTGGCATAAACTGGTCAGGCTGGGATGTTTTCTGCCAGCAGAGATCTTGTCTTTGAGAACACAGGCCCCTGGACTTATGGAGGGTTGATCCTCCTCTGGCCTTTTCTGTCTGTAACCCCCTAGGCACCATTATAGTCTTTGGTGACTCACTAACAGATTAACTGTCCCTGTACCCATGAGTGTAGACGATAAAGAGTAGATGTGAGGTGTATGGGCACAGTCGGTGCACAAGTGGGGATACATAGGAGTGGCTCTCTTAGATGGAGAAGGGGAAATCAGAGACCTTAAAAAGCCAGTCCAACTCCACCGCTTGCCTGCACAGACCCTGCCTAGTCTCTCCCACCTATGTGACTTAGGGCATTATGGGGGCTCTCATGATGCTAAAGACTGCATGCCTAGTGTATATGTTTATATGAGAGGGTTCTGGAGGTTTCTTAAAGCCCAGCTTGGGGAGTGCTAATGAGAGATCTAAGGCAGGTCCAGAGAGCTCTGGGTCAGGCCCCACTTGAGGTCTGACTCATGGCCTTGCTTGAAAGTTCAGAAAAGTCCTGGTGCCAGAACCACTTCGCAGAAAAGTATAAGGAGGAGAGAGTAGGGAGGTGGGCCTACTGAGGGCTGTGTGTGGATGGGGGTCTGTAGTGCAGCCACAGCACTAGAGATTTACTCTGCCCAGGAAGACCTGAGGGCACGCCCTTGCTGCAAGCCCGTTCTTGGCCTCCAGTCCTGCCAGCTCCTGCAAGCACTCACCTCCTGTTCTGCTCCCAGATCTCTCCTCAGGTCTACCAATGCCTGTCCTTCACTGACCTTATGCCGATCCAACAGCCTGACTTCATGATGCATAAGGTCCTGGACCAAGAAGGCCGGCACATCCGCTGGGTGGCCAGTGATATCCGGAGTGACCTGGAGTCTTTCCGGGGTCAGATGGTCTCAGACATGGCAGCTGGCTCACCTGCTGCCACACACTCCTCCCTCTCCATGGTTTCTGTGGGACTGTCACCGTCCAGCTGGTCTACCTCCCTGAAGCCTCTTTCCTCTACCTCCTTCCTGAGGCCTTCATCAGCCTCTCCGGTCCATTCTAGTTCTTCTACACCACCGCATACCTTGGGTCTGCCCCGAAGAGGTCAGAGACCCCAAAGCCAGATGTTATCTCCTTCTTGTAGCACCCGAAACCTGGGGGAGCCACCCTCATGTCCTCTGTGAAGTGGAGTTCCCGCCTCATGGATTGAGGTGTTCATTATTCTCTCTATTCTGTAGCATGGGACCTATAGGGTCTTGCACGTCCCTGGCTCACTCCCTGCCAGGTTGGGAGGACGCGGCCCTTTCCTCCCCATACTGCTTCTCTCTGGAAAACTCCCAACTGTCTTGCGGCTCTGCACAATTCTGGAGAAGGAAAGAAAAATAAATATTCCCTCCTGCACTAGAGTCCTACAGGTGACATGGCTGGGCTATGTCTCTCCCCCTCTTAGGTCCCTGCTATGCTGTGGGACAGGTCACAATGCCTGGAAAGGGCTTACACAGACAGAGAGGGGCCTGGGTGCTTTGACTAGCATGCAGCAGGCCCAGTGTGCTAGGGCTCTGTGTGGCATGACAGGTAGAGCATGTGGTAGGGGTGCCCGATAGTTCAGCAGCCTGATTCAACCTCACAGAAGTCATTCCGTGCTGAGTGTCTGCTTGCCCTTTGTTTCTGGTGTCTGTCTTCCTTGGCCACCAGCCCCAGCTCTGGTTTGGAAGCTGCTCTGTGCTTCGGATCAAGGACATCTGAGTAAGAAAGCTGATAGCTCCTACTCTGGATTTGCAGCATCCCTCTTGACCAGAAGCACCCGTCCCAAGCTCTGCCTGGTCCGTCCCTTTCAGAAGGCTAGCTCTGGACCATATGTGGAATCCTAGACACAGAAGAGTCCATCCAAAGACTGTGAAGCACGGGGTCCCACCAACTTGAACAGGGGAATCCCCCTTGGGGATCATGGCTTGTGGCTCTGGGGCAGAGCAGAGTCATCAGAGGTCATCCTCGCTGGGGATGTGGCACTAGGCCACCTCCAAGCAGCCTCAAGCACATGTGTGCCAGTGCTTGTTCATGTGTGCATGAGCACATGCAGGCCCAAGGTTGATGGAAGGTTGCTCACTGATCCTGGAGTTCACTGATCTGTGGGTCCTGGGAATCTGAGCTCTGGCCCCCATGCTTGCATGGCAAGTGTTTTACTACCAAGCCATTTCCCAGCCCCTCTTGTATATCTCTTATATGTGGAATGTCCTGGATCAAGTGGAAAGTACTGGGTCAGGTATTGTTGGAGTGGGTTGCTGAGACAGAAGTTCGAAACTCTACTCCTGGCTAGCATACCAAGTGGTCCTGGGGGCTTCTGAGCAGCCTCAGTGCCTGGGGGTGGCAGTGCTCTGAGGCAGACCAGCTTCCACTTCAAGTCTAGAGTAGGGGCCATTTACATGGTAGACCACTGCCTAGGAAGACAAGTCTAAGCTAACAAATCCTTAAAACAAGGCCCAGGGCACTGGTGGCTTGTGCCTCAACAGGCGCTTGAGAGTCTTCCGCTTTTGAGCAAACTGACCTTTGCCACCCTTCCTTTCATGTGTGCCACCATATTCATAAGTAACTACTAATCTAGAAAAATCTTCCTCAACTGGATGTGTATCAGAGTTCTCTAGGACCTGTTCTTAACCTTTGTAGTGCTGCAACCCTTTAATGCAGTTCCTCATGACATGGTGACCCCCCAACCATAACATTATTTTTGTTACTACTTCATAACTGTCATTTCAATACTGTTATGAATCATAATTTAAATATTGGATATGTAGGATACCTAACACATGACTCCTTTGGAAGGTCAGCTGATCCCCCCAAGGGGTCAGGACCCACAGGTTGAGAACCACACATTAGTGGCCCAGAACCAATAGACCATAAATACAGGATTTATATATGGTTTTACTCAATCTTGTCGAAGTAGTCCAACAGCAGCTCGCTGACACTCGAGGGAACTGAGAACTTGGTAGCTTTGGTTAGCTACTTGGTCCTTGTGGATGGGTGCCTGTCTTAGTCAGGGTTTCTATTCCTGCACAAAACATCATGACCAAAAAGCAAGTTGGGGAGGAATGGGTTTATTCAGCTTACTTCCACATTGCTGCTTATCACCAAAGGAAGTCAGGACTGGAACTCAAGCAGGTCAGGAAGCAGGAGCTGAAGCAGAGGCCATGGAAGGATGTTCCTTACTGGCTTGCTTCCCCTGGCTTGCTCAGCCTGCTCTCTTATAGAACCCAAGACTTCCAGCCCAGGGATGGCACCACCCACAAGGGGCCTACCCCCTTGATCACTAATTGAGAAAATGTCCCACAGCTGGATCTCATGGAGGAATTTCCCCAATTGAAGCTCCCTTCTCTGTGATAACTGCAGCCTGTGTCAAGTTGGCACACAAAACCAGCCAGTACAGTGCCTCAGCAGAGTTGTCCAGCAATGACTGACTTACATTAGAGAGCCTGAGAACCCCATTATTTCCCAGTCCTGATCTATCCCAAAGGACCTAGAGAGTTCCTGGAGAGCCACTGGCTCTCAACCCAGGCTAGATGCCTGGAAAAAGCCAATTTTATTATCAGTGAAGGAGCAAGCAGCAGCAAATGGGAACTTAACTCAGTGTGAGAGGGAGGAGCCAGTGGGTTCTCTTTCCTCTTCTCCATCCGGGCAGCTGTGTCACTCACATCTGTTAAGGCAATCCAGACAGTTCCTCACAGGTGTACCCTACGTTAGGGTGATCTAATGTAGACAATGGGCTCCTTCTACATGTGACAAGTTGACATTTAAAATAAACCATCACAGCCTATCCCTTGTCAGCGTGACACAGAAACATGTCACCACAAACACCACAGCCTTCCGTGCCTCAACCCCCAAGTCTCATGCTTATTTTATAATGTGAAATATAGTCTAACTTAAACAAGTTATTACATATCGATGGATGTTTTACCTGCATGCATTTCTTCCATGTGCCATGTGTGGGCGGTGCCCATAGAAGTCAGATTCCCCCAGGACTGGAGTTAGAGATGGTTGTGATCCTCTGTGTGGGTGCTGGGAATCAAACCTGGGTGAGCACTCCTACTGCTGAAGCATCTCTCCAGCCCCAAATATAGCCTAACTTTAAAAGGTCCCCAGACGGTCTCGAATCGCTTGACTATAAGCTCCTAAAGATATATAAAGAACAAATTACATTCAACATATATTACCAAGTAAATTACATTCTTTATTCCAAAAGAGAAAAGGAAAGTCATAGCAAATGAACAAACACACCAAAGCAAAAGAAATGCCAGCAGGGGGAAGACCAAATACTGCTGCTCCTGTGACCAGCAACTGTAGCTTAGAAGATAATGTTCAGGAGCCAGCAAGCTTGGCTTTTCAATCCCTTGAGAAGTGCTTAGTCTTTTAGTGTCCCACAAGTTAAATATGATTATATAATTTTACAACACAACCACTGATGTTTCGATCAACATCACATAATAAACAGAAGAAAAGACAACCATGTACTTAATATATGCGTAGATGCATTCTCTACAGATAGGACGGAAACATTCATGCCAGTTACAATCCTCATTTCTGTAACTAGTCATGCGACTTTAGCTGGTATTTATGCCTCCCCTGTTTATTCCACTTTCAGTAAGCACCTCAGTAGGTCTGGGCTTTTTAGTTGGAGAGTTTACTCAAATCTTCATTCCTTAAAGGCTCTAGGCCAGCATCCTTCGTGAATTGGGTGGTTTTAGTTTTTCAGTGACCCTTAATTGTATTTCTTAGATCCTTCCAGTGTGGAGAAGTAGTCTTGAGTCTACTCCGTTAGTCTGGATCAATGGCACTGCCTAACACCATTGACTTGAGGGCACTATGAGCCCAAAGTGTCCAGGAAGTCTTGGCCTCCACTTCAGTGGAATGTTTATTGTGCCTCATGGTGGAAGCATTATGTGTAGGAATAGCAAATCCATAACCAGAATAGGAATCTATTCCAGAAAGGACAAAATGCTGCCCTTTCCATGACAAAAATGGTCCAGTGTAGTCAACTTGCCACCAGGTCACTGACTTGCTCCCTTTCACATCTCTGGACAAAGTAAGTAAAAAGAAGAGAGTTCGGTGATAAAACTGACCAACTCTGAATGTAATCAGTTGGTCAGTAATCTAAATGTTTCTAAGTGTGCCCCTGAAGAGAGTTGTCTTTGTAGCAGTTAAAGATCTCAAGTTTCAGAAAACCAAACCTGAACCCTCATTACACAACGGACGTTTTTTGGCTGACTGACAATGCAAATTAATGATCAGCATCAAAGGATGTCTGCAATTAAACTGATTTAAAAAGAATGGGATCCTATAATCTGGGAATGGGGATGTGTGGGAGGACTCTGAGGAGGTTGGAGGTGGTCTGATGTGCTCACCCTGCTGAATGAAATAATCTCCCCCTTCACAGAAAAAGCATTTTCACCCCTCCCCAATTCCTACCTCCTGCAGTGTTGCAGCTCTCTGCACTCGCCTGAGGGAATTATCCTCCGGAATTATCCTCTGTGTCTGCAGAGTGGGCAGTGACTCCAGACAAGTGAATGCCTGCTTCCCTCAGGCCCCACCCATCATTGCCACCAGACCAATAACCAGACTTAAGACGTAGCAAGCTGAAAAAGTGTGGTAGACTATGTGAACCAAGAAGAGGTGGACTAGCATCCTGCTTCTGGTTTTGCTGAACTAGAGTTTTCTAGAGGAACAGAACCAACCAACCAGCGTACACACACACACACACACACACACACACACACACACACACACACACAGAGTTATTAAATCAGTTTATGCAAAAGAATAGTCCACAATCTCAAGCCTGAAAGGCCAAGAGTCCCGTGGTTGCTCAGCAGCTGAGATTAAGTGTCTCAGCAGGTCCTATTCTGTCATCAAAGCTCTGGAGTGTTCTTGAAGAGCCACTAGTCCTCAGCCCACTTTGGAAGCTGACCAGAAAAACTGCTTCTAATATCAGCAGAGGAGTGAGCAGTGGAGCAGCGGGGTGAATTAACTCCTTAGCAAGAAGAAAGGCCAAGCAAGCAAAGTGAATAGTCTTCCCTTTCCCTTTTGTGATGGGTTGAATAAGATGGCCTCTAAGAGGCCATTCTCTTGTGTTTGAATGCTTGGCCCCTAGTTAGTGGAACTCTTTGGGAAGGATTAGGAGGTGTGGCCTTTTTGGAGAAAGTGTGTCACCAGGGGTGGGCTTTGAGGTTTCAAAAACCTTGGCCAGGCCAGTCTGTCTCTTGATCTCTGCTTGCTGCCTGCAGATCAGGATATAAAGTTCTCAGCTACTGCGCCAGTGCCACATACTTTCTGTTTCCCTCCACCATGATGATCATGGACTAACCTTCTAGAGCTGTAATCAAGTCCCCAATTCAATTAAGTGTTTCCTCATATAAGAGTTGCTTTAGTCATGGTGTCTCTACACAGCAATAGAATAGTAAGGCACCTCTCTCTCTCTTTTTTTTTTTTTTTTTTTAAGTCTGGTGTGCTAAGAGAAGGTGCCACCCATATTCAGGGCATGATAAAAACAATTCCCCACAGGTTGTAGAAAGTTTCTCAGTTGAGGCTCCCTAATGAGGTGATTTCTAAATTGTGGCAAGTTGACTTTTAGGACCAACCATCCCAGGAGGTGAATAAGACCACCTTTGGGGGGTCCAGATCAGGTCTCTTCTGGGGATCACAGAGGCTCATGACCACTGTTCCTTGAGCCCCAGTGCCCATCAATCCCTGGCAGAGATACTGAAGGGTAGGCATGGCTAAACTCAGGGGTGGATGTCTCTGACCAGAGCCTCTGGATCTTGGCTCCTTCTGGTTCCTCAGTGGAGATGCTAGCCTCTGTCTTTGCTGTCACTCAAGCCTGGGCTGGGTTAGCAGTCTGGGATCACTTTTCCAGGGTAGGTTTCTCCTGGGCCAGGTCAAGTTGTGGCTCTGAGCCATAGGGCCCAGGGGACACTGAGCCCCTTCCCACCCTTCTCTCACACAGGTAGGAATAAGCAGCGGTCTTAGCTGTGGTAACAATAATGGCAGACACTTAGTGCTTATTGTGCAACAATTCTTAGACATTGGGTCTGACATTATCCCAGTCTACCAGGTGACGAGACCAAGGGACGGAGAGGCTGAGTCTTTTGCCCAAGAGTCACATAGGTGGTTCAAGGTAAGGCTGGGATTTGAACTCAGGAAGAAGACTGACTGCAGAATCTATTTAAAAAAACAAACAAACAAACAACAAAACAAAAAAACTTTGCTTGTCTTTAGTGCCTGTCTTTAGTTACAGCACACAGGAGGCAGAGACAGATCTCTGAGGCCAGCCTGGTCAACAGAGTTCCAGGACATGCAGGACCCACCACAGAGAAACTTTGTCAGGTGTAATCCGCGCAATCGTCTCGCCAGCAAGAACGCACGCGGACACCAGGATCCTTCTGCAACAAGCATTTATTGCATCTTTAAGAGGAAGACCCCAAGCCCCGAAAAGGCACTGCTTATATATACACCCTAGAGCGGCGTGTTCACCTCTGATTGGCTGTTTGCTCATTACCTCATGTGACGCCCCGGGATAGGCTGTGACTTGGCGTGCTCTGGCCCTTAGCACATGCGCAGACTACTTGTTTACAGGGAGAAGACACTGGATGCCGGCGCCATCTTGTAATGGCGATAGCCAGCTTGGGCGTGGCTCTCTACAGTCTGGAAAAAAAATTTCTTCAAAATTTTATGTGTATGGACGGTTTGCTTGCGTATATGTCTCCACACCATGTGTCTCTGCAGTGCCTGAAGAGGCTAGAAGAGGGTGCTGGGTCCTCTGGAACTGGAGTTGGATAGTTGTTAGTAACCATGTGGGTGCTGGGAATCTGGGGTCCCCTGGAGGAGCAAACAGTGTTCTTAACCACTGAGCCCCTGAACCTTAAAACAATTGATCAAAAAAAGAAAAAAAAAGCAAAACTTATAGTCTATGTCTTTGTTTTGCCTCTCTGAGGCAGAACGCCGGGGTGGGAGGGGTGGGATTGTGGAGAGGCAAATGCCCAACAGTTATGGGCTGATGTGATGGCCATTCTAATAGATAATAAGCACATGACTTTAGGGCACAATTGCATCAGGCCAAAACTGAGATAGCTCTGTGCTCAGCCAGCCAAGGGTGTTACATTCTTCCACATGGCCAGATGAGGGAGCCATAGCCTTTTTTGGAAAAAAAAAAAATCAGTAAGTCAGACCAGAGGTGAGGCAGGTACCAGAGCTGGGCTTGTAAAGACAACAGACCTGGGAGCACACAGCTCTCAGGGTTGCCTGCTAATAGCTCTCTCGTGTCTACTGATGGCTCTATGCCTCCTGGCTCAGCCAAATCATCTGGACCTTTTCTTTTTCTTTCTTTCTTTTTTTTAAATTTTTTTATTTTATTTTTATGTGTATGAGTACACTGTAGCTATACAGATGGCTGTGAGCTATCATGTGTGTGGCTGCTGTTGATCTCAGGACCTCTGCTGGCTCCCTCGCCCTGCCCGCTCGCTCCAGCATAATTCACTGCAGCTGTCTTCAGACGCACCAGGAGAGGGTGTCAGATCTCATTACGGGTGGTCTTGAGCCACTATGTGGTTGTTGGGATTTGAACTCAGGACCTTCCAAAGAGCAGTCAGTGCTCTTACCTGCTGAGCCATCTCGCCAGCCCCATCTGGACCTTTTCAATGTTAGAACGCTGTCTGCCAGGCAATATAGGCAGCTACATTCCCTCTTCCTTCCCGCAGGACCTTCCTGGAGTTTCCTTTTTTTTTTTTTTTTTAAAGATTTATGTATATGAGTACACACTGTAGCTGTACAGATAGTTGTGAGCCTTCATCTGGTTGTTGGGAATTGACTTTTTAGGACCTCTGCTTGCTCTGGTCAACCCTGCTCGCTCTAGCCCAAAGATTTATTATTTTAAATAAGTACACTGTAGCTGTCTTCAGACGTACCAGAAGAGGGCATCAGATCTCATTACGGGTGGTCTTGAGCCACTACGTGGTTGTTGGGATTTGAACTCAGGACCTTTGGAAGGGCAGTCTCTTCCTTGCTGAGCCATCTCACCAGCCCTGAGTTTCCACACTATTTGTGGTTGCAAGCTTGTGGCCTGTCAGCCTCAGAGTTGCTGGCCTCTAGCGCCACCTGGTGGCTGTTCTCATCAGGGACTTGGGTGTTCCACACTGAGCTACATTCCCAGCAGATCATTTTTATGAATTAGGAGACAAGCTCCGAGGGCACCTGTAATTCACCCCACAGCACACTCTGGATTCAGAGGCTGAGGATGCGAAGAAGCCAAACAGGCCCTCTGGGGTTACCCACTGGTACTGAGGTGTGGGTCACTTAGTCTTCAGTGGAATGATGGGAAAAAGAGAGTCAAGGAGGCTTCCATTGCTTCTATACCTGAAAAAAAGTCTGGCCTTGAAATTTATTTTAATAAACTAGCCTCTGTTTTGTCATGTTTACATTTTGTTAATAAGCCAGGCTCTCCCTACGTAACCTAGCTGAGCACTGAACCTGCCGTTCTCCTCCTTCAGCTCCTGATTTGCTGGGGTTGGGGGCATGCTGCCGTGACTGTCCTAGCTGCCAGTTCTTCCAGTGTCAGTTGGCTCCTTCATGTATTTTTATTGATTTTTTTAACCTTTCTTTCCTGCAAAGGAAAGAAAAAAGAAAAACAAACCAACCGTCTCATTGTGGAAGCAGTAGTGTGCCACAGACATCCCGCTGAGGCCTAAGCACTCTGTGGTGTTTTATTTCCTGAGTGCTGGTTAGTTGTGGGCCTGTCACTGCAAAAAGTCACCATCCACTGCAAAAAGAAGTTTCCCCAGTGAGAGCCAAGAGATGTGTATAAGAAGTCGCTGGCTTACTGCTGGGTCCATTTAGCAGTAGCTCCTCCCCGGGCTTGTGTCTTGTTCAGCCATAGATTCTTGATTCCATATGGGTTTTGACCTTAAATCCAACCAGAGAGTGGTTGGTTACTCTCATCACATTGACGCCATGGTTGTAATAGCGGGCGTGTCTTGTCAGGCCAGTCTTTACCACAGGTTCACACGCGGGCGAGGCGGGTGACTGCTTTTCAGCTCTGGTAGTGTGTACAGCCGCCTCCGTTACTGTGAAAGCTAGCCGGTGGGCATGAAACTTCCAGGTGAGGACCAGTCTGATTTCTCTGAGTTGTGACGACTCAAGTATGTGGTGTCTGCAGCAACGGGACCCTACATCAAGTTTTGGAAGGTAACTCAGAGTACTGACAATACTGTTAGGGGTATCTATGGGACCTTGATGGCCAATGGCTTCCCAGAGAGGTAACTGGTTCTTGGGCTAGGCTTTTTATTTGTTAGCCTGTGGTATCTAGTGGGGATATTGTTGCCCTGTTGTGGACATTTGAGGGTGACCTGACTCTCCTTTATTCTACAGGGGACAGCAGAGGCTTACAGAGGAAAGGGGACCTAATTAAGGGTACACATGCAGAACCTAGAGCAGGATTGATCTCCCCAGGCCAGGCAGTTCTCTGAACTGGTCTTACCTCTGCCATTAAACTCACTAGGTGCCCTCCTGGCTCTCCATACAGACTGGCTAGCACTGGTGTTTTGACCTCTTTGATTTTCATTTAGAAAATGAGAGAGCCCCTCCTGGTAATTCAGATAATAAAAAGAAGAAATAAGTGGTACGCTTATCCAGCCTCCAGCTCAGAATCCCTGCAAAAGGAGAGGCAGCTATCTCAGAATCAGGAAAGAAAATCCACAGACCCCTATCGTCCCAAGCAGCCTGTCCACCCGGGCACACACATTTCTGGGATAGGGACCCTGGCCCTCCACAGTGGCACTACCACAGTGTCCTTTCTTAGGTGGCACCCATTCCTGCCTCCCTGTCTAGGCCAGCTCTCCTAGGACACTTGGACTAGGGGTTCCTTTGGCCTTTCTTAGGGAAGGCCTCAGGGTCAGAAGGCTGGTCTCTCTTGCTCATAGCCATTCCTCCTTAGAACCAGAGACCCTGAGATCCCAGCCCCAGACTGCCCAGGGCTGGGGTGTCAGGGTGGACAGTCCAGCAGATTCTACAGGCTGCTGGGAGCGGAAGCTGTTTCATGTGACCCCAGTCCCTGGAGGAGCTTGGAGTTTTGAGTTTTCTGCAAGTCCTGGGGCCTAGTGTTGAGGAAGGAGTGGAGGACCTCCCACGGTTGATCTTAGAATGATGGACAGGTAACCAGTAGTCTCAGGGTCTCTGTCCAAAGCTGGTATGGAGGGGACAGAGACGGGAGAAGTGGGAGGGAGGGGACTTCCTGCTGTCATCGGTGTGTGCAGGCTCAGAGGCGGACCACTTGGAGGAACAAAGGAGTGACATCTCCTCACTGTGCTCAAGGCAGCTCCCTCACTCTCTCTGGACAGGGTCTCATACAGCCGGGCTGACCTTGAGCTGACTGCGTAGCTGAGGAGGACCTTGAACTTCTCAATCCTCCTGCCTCTATCTCCCAAGTCCTGCCAAGCAGCCCATTCACCATCTCAGCTGCCCGGGACCTTTCACACCACACCCAGGGCTTCAGTTCTCTGGACCAGGAAGTGGAGAAAGCTAACATCTCCTGGTTCAGACAAGGAAACTAAAGGTCAGAGGGTGACCTTCAAGGTGATACAGTGAGGGAGGACAGGGAAAGGGTGGAGCCAGGGGCCTCCTGTCTGTCCAGGAGTCTGTGTGTCTCAGTATGCTCCAATCACACTGGCTTGGCTCCAGAGATTAAGGGCATTAGCTAAATCCCTGAGACTTGATCTGGGTTTATCAGAGGCGCCACTCTGGGGGCCTTGGGGTGACTTGGCGCCCTATACCTCCGGGTCTGTCTCAGTGGCTTGGGACACCTGACTGCTGCCCTGGCTCATAGCCCACATGTCTGAGTCAGGCTTGTGAGGTTGATCGGTGAGGATCTGGGATGACAATGGCAGGGGGAGCCTTAGGGGACACTTTTGTTTCTCTGATAGAGGCTTCCCCTAAAATAAGGCCTACTCCTGTGCCTTGGTGGGCACACCAGCTGCACCGTGGCCTGTATCTTCCACCCCAGGACCATTGGCTTCAGCAGATGATTGGGAGTGAGCTGGAGGGTAGGGTGAGGAATCAGCAAGCCTGGCTACCTGGGCAGGGCTAAGTGCAGTGCAGATTGTCTGCAGGCTGTGGTCTATGTCTTCCTAACTGGGGAGGGGTCAGTGCGCTGCCTCCCAGGGTGGAATAGGCAAAGCCACCATCTTCTCCATGCACAGAGCCATAGTGTCAACTCCCCCATTCTCTGGAATCTTCTGTGACTGTGAGGAGTTGTGGAGGTGTCCTTGAGCACCTCAGGCCCTGGCAGGTCCCAGGTGACTGGCACCTGCACCACAGCTCGCTGGCTGATCCTGGGAAGTGCTGGACCGGTGGGTTATGAACACACAGTGGGTGATGCTTGCTTGTGGACCATGCGAGTGTCTACTTAGAGCATCTCAGGGATTGAACTGGAGCCCCAGGAGGGTGTGGGAAACAAGGTGGGACAAGTGCAGGGGTGACAAGCAGTAGGAATTACTCCTTGGAAAGTGTCACTGAGGGTAAAGACCGGTTGATAACAGTCCTGACCATCTAAGACAGCCAGGACCCAACCTGCCAAGAAAAATGCTGGATTTAGATGAAGCAAGAGATGACTTTTATTAAAAGATGTTGAAATTCCAACGAGCTGTGTCCCAAGTTGCTCCTGGTCTGTCTGGAAAGGGCACAGAGGGACCACCAAGGTGGTGCTGGAAGGATAGAGCTCACTGGAACCCAGGTGGGACACATTTCTAGGTGACACTAACACAGAGTTGGGTGTTTGTCACACACAGACAGGGCACACAAGCTGAGGACATAGCTCAGTTGGCAGAGTGCTTGCTCAGCACACACAAAGTCTGAGGTTCCATCTCCAGAACCACACAAACCAGGAGTGCCTGTAGTCTCAGCACTCAAGACACAGAGCCAGTGGCATCAGAAGTTTAAGGTCATCATTGGCTGTGTAGCAAGTTCAAGGCCAGCCTGGGAGACATGGGAGCTTATTTCAGGGAAATGCAAGAGAGCCAGAAAAATGCTTCACACACTTTGGCTGCTAGGCTGACTGCTGGGCAAAGCAGGGGCAATGTTAGAGTTGTTTCCAGAAGTCCCTTCCACTGCGGAGACCCTTAGGGCCCTGAGGCTGGTGATGGAGAAACCAAGTTGTCTGGAGGTTTGGCACGTGGCCCAGGGGCAGCATCTCCATCTCCAGCAGGGCAGGGCTACCCAAGGTGTCTTCCCTGGAGATAAGCCCATTTCCAACTTCTGTACCATGCTAGTGCCCAGCTGGGTCCTTGCCAGCCTTTGCCCTCCTCCCCCCTTTGCCCTTGTCTACAGGCTCCAGTTGCCACTGCTCCCGTTTTCCTGAGGCTCTGTTCTGAGTCTTTCCCTCCGAGTGGACTGTCTTTAGTGCCTGCCTGCAGCCAGAAGTTGATGGTCACCCCAGTGACCATCCAGCATCCGCTTGTGCTATGATATGGGCTGGGGCTTGTATAGTCTGAGTCACAGTAGACAGCAACAGTGGGTACTGCTCCTAGTACTTCTATATGCTCTTAAGTAAATGCTAGCACAGGAGCAGACTAATCAACTATGGTGAGGATACATAGGCAAAACGGAGTTTGAGGACCAGGTAGGTATATCTGTACTTGGAAAAAAATGAAGTCCAGAGTGGGTATGCATCTTACGCAGCAGCAGTTTGTAAGATCTTGAAACATCACAGGGTGGGCAGGGTTGGGATCTCTCATTTGCTACCTCATATGCTAAAATAGCTGTCATCCTGTCCCTATTGTACAGATCTGAAGACTGAGGCCCTAGGAGGGTGAGGTCTTGCTGAAGGTAACCTATAGGTAGAGACAGAGGTCTGTTTGAATCCAGAGAGATGTCGTCTGGCAGGGGGTGGATTGCTTGGGGTTTGTTCCTGGGACTACCATTTGCTGATTGTAAATTCCCCTAAGCCACCTGATTACTTTGAGCGGTCACTGTCATCCTGTGTAGAAAGGGGACAGTTAGGGCTGCTGTTATGGGGATGTCCAGGTGCCTGGCAGGCAATCAATGACCTGCGGTGGTGATCCCAACCAAGCCAGACTTCCCTACTTCATCATGGCTCAAAGACACTCAGACTTGACTGGGACCAAACAATACACTTCTCTCTAGGACAGGGGTTCTAGGTGTGAGTCTCTGAGAGGGGTCATGGAGTCATGTATGTGTACATTCAGACTTGGCTTGGACCAAATAATATACTTTACTCTAGGATAGGGATTCTAGGTGTATGTCTTTGGGAGGGGTTACAGAGCCGTGCACACGCACACGGTACATGCAGGTGAAGCGAGGGTTCCCCCAGTTGCTGGAGATCTTCACCTTGACTGCAGCAAAGCCCCTGGGTGGTAGGTTCTGGAAGAGAGCCAGAGAGTGGCAGCTCCCCCACAGGCCTCTGCTCTGCTCAGCAGAAGGGCCTTGGGGGAAGGGAACTTCACAGGTGTGAGAACGGAGTCCTAGAGAGGGGAATGACCGACCAACCGACCGACCGTCCCAACGCCATACAACAACTCAGTATCTAGGGGTGAGGATGGAAGGTGCTGAGGCCAGGAAGCCCAGACACAGTGTGGTAGGGAGGATGCCTCAGCCTTGGAACCATGGCAGTTCCTTGCCTGTGGGCCCCTCAGCAAGTCACGGGGCCTCTCTGGGCCTCAGTTTCCCCTCTGTAAGATGGGAGTGATGTTCACCAGGATTACTGTGGACGTTTTCCTGGGGCCAGAAGCTCTTGGAGCTGGACGGTTCCTCAGCCGCCTGTCAATCACGGCTTTTCTGGAAGTCTAGCCCCCTCTGTTTCCTGTGCCCCGAGTGGGTGGAGGTGGTGATTCTCAAACTCCTTGCCCAGTGCAAAAAGGCAGAGCCAGGTGGGTGGCTCAGGCCTCTAACCCCAGCTATTGGTGGGGCCAGCCTGAGCTATAAAGTAAAACTCAAGATTAAAAAAAAAAGAGGGCTAAGGATATAGCTTAGTGGCAGAGCACTTGCCAAACAAATGTGAGATCCTTAGTTCGCTCCTCAATTCTGCTATAAAACCCAAACCAAAATCCAGGACATATTTTAACCCCCTTGGTAATTACACAAGGCCTGGAGCCCGGATCTGTGGCAAGGTTGAGATCAGGCCAGCATTAGCCAGATCCCAAACTTGGACAAGTTATGTTGACAGCTCATCCAGTCCTGCTTCTCTCTGTCCCCAACTTCTTCCTCTCTAGGCCTCAGTTTCCTCTCTTGTAGCCAGATCAGGTGCGACTCAGGGCTTGTAGGATAAAAGCTTTAGGTTTGGAGCCAGGAGCCCCATCAGATGGGTACTTCGTGTTCACATTTGCTATCCAGGAAGAGGAGGAAGCAAGAGGACTCCTGGAGAACCAGGAAGTCAGGGAAAACGAGCTGGGGTCAGAGGGCTTTCCCTGGGTGCTACCCTGAGCAATGGGTGCTGCTCCGTGTCTCTTTGGTTTTCCAGTAGGCCCATGATGACTGTGCACCTCTTGGGGCTTTAGGGGACTGGGGAGTTGCACATTGGGGTACACTCAGCAGATGCTCCTCCATGGCTTCCCCAGGTACCTGGAGCGGAAACATCTGGATGATGTTTTCTGGCTGAAACTGGAATGCTCCCAGGAACACTTCCTCCCTGGGCGGGCTCTCCATGCCCTGTGGAACCAGACAAGGGAGCCGTGAAATGCAGCAGGGTTAAGACGGTCAAACTCCTGGAATGGGGGAGGGGCTCCTCATTCAGCCTAGTGTCTGAGACAGGAAGGAACAAAGCCCCGGGAGTCGGAAGCCGAGATCTACCTCTAACATCACCAGTAAGGATCAGACTGCTTCTCAGTCCTTCTCTGGATCCCATGCTACTGATAACTCTATGGGATGCCAAAGTATAATGATGCTCAGTGGTTTCTCTTTTCTCAGAAAAGCCTTAGTTGAACTAGATAGCTATCTATGTTGGTCCTGGAAGGCTGACATGCGCCACAATCTGGCTGTTCCCACCCTAAGACACATCACCCCAGCTATATGGATAGGTACTCTCAAGGTTTGGACTACCACCTTCCAAAGTGGTCCTTTCCTCCCAGCCTCCCTGCCATTGTGTGCTCACATAGATGACAAAGTCCTTTGGTGCGGTGTCCAGGCTTCCTGATAATGAGATTGTCTTAGGAATGTGCTGCAGTGTGATGTTGGACAGGTAGACTTTCTGGGCCAAACGGATGGTCACCTGGCCACGGTCACCGGCAAAGGCCCAGCAGTTCCCAGGTGTCACATTGGGCTAGAAGAGGCAGGTTTGAGGAGGCTGTGCTGTGTGGATAGGGCCCCTCTTTCCCTGCTTCCTACATTTCCTTGACTACCCAGAGGTGCCCATTCTCTCACAGAGCTCAGCAGCTCAGGCAGGCCAGGTCCTGAGTGGGGCCTCCAGCGTTGTCCTTCTCAGTACCTGCTCATCTATCATTCCTTTCCTCATTCATTCATCCCTCACTCCCAGCACTCCTTACCTGCTCTCACTGTCACCCCGAGTCCTAGACTTGGATGTGCCTTCTATTTACAGAGGAGGAAACTGAGGCACAGAGCAGGGGAGTGGGTGGGCTAGGATTGTACAGAGTCTTAAGTGTAACTTGGTAATTTGGCCCTGCAACTGGCTTGCTGTTAACAGCCATGATTTGACCCATCAAACAAGAAACAGAAGCTCAGGATGGAAAGGGGATGGCTTCATAGCACACAGGGGAGCTACTCATCCAGGAGGTGCTGGACTTCTTGAAGACATAGTATGTCCCGATCTGGAGCTAGCAGTTGGGTGGAGGGCAGTGCCTTCTGTAGGGGCTGGGACAAAGCAGTTAGCTGGGGGAAAACATATCAACCCAGGGAAAGTCAGGTAGGGCTGGTGGCATGAGGAGTTGGCTGGGCATGCTTGCAGGTTCAGGAACCTGAGGCTTTCCCTCAGACCTGACTGCAACCAGTCTTTTGTAGTCAGATTTGACCCCTCTATTGCCTGGGCTGTACCACCTGTCTCCCTGGCCAGTGATCTCTACATTCGGTGATTCCCTTTTCCTGTCCCAGGCCCTCGGTGCTAACTCATTGCCCTATGGACTTTGCTGCTTGTGCTTGTTCACCCCAGTAGGAGGCTTCCCCACTCCTGGGGTGCCACTGTCCTAGATGGACTCAGGAGTTCTTTGAGAATAGGACCCATAGACAGATGGTCTGTGACTGTAGCTAGGATGGGATTTTAATGGTTTGAAGCTGCTTTGGGGACATGGACAAGCTTGTTGACCTCTCTGGGCTTCAGTTTCCCCGTCTGTAGCAAGGCAGGATTGCCGAGGGGTGAGTTTCTAAAAGCTGGCTCTGCCAAGAATTGCATGCCCAAGTGATCTGGCATCTCGGCATGGTGCCTTCCTCTGCGAAGGAAGTATATCAAGCCCCACCCCAAGGTTGCCTGAGGGTTTCCAGACCCCAAAGTGTCACAGTTGGGTGGGGTTACTATGGCCTTCTCTTGCCAGAGCCCTCCCCATGGCTCCTGGTCTCCATTCTTGTCCACCCTCTCCCCCAGCTTTCATCCTGTCCGCTGCTGCTCCCCACCTTAACCTTGGGCCATCCCTCTTTCTTGCTGCTAGCTTCAATCCCGCCCGACCTACGCTGCCAGCTCCTGTTCCTAGCCTTCTCCTGGCCACCTCCTACTGGCCCTTGCCCTGCCCCTGCCTCAAGGATCACATCCGGTGGCTGCGCGTAGTTCCACAGTCGGATCCAGTTCCAGTAGGAGCGAGCCTTGTCGTGGTTATACGTGGTTGACGTGTGCTCGAAGTCGATGCTGGCCCCTGTATGGAGTGGGATGTCTGAGCCTCTGATGGAGGGAGGCTTGTTCTGAGGGCACCCTCCTGCTTGGGCGGAATCTCTGCTATCTTTGGAGCTGAGTTGTCACTCTGGGCAATGGAATGGACACTGTAGAAAGTAGTGTAAGAGCATCTCTCCCAGGCTGTGTGCCAGGGAAGTAACCCTGGTTCTTTCTAGATACTGGGCTGGTAAGCTTGAAACAGCTGCCATGTGTGTGTAGGGTACGGAGGTGGGGGGCTGGCTTGAAAAAACGATGTTACTGCAGAGGCACTCTTCCCTCTGATCTCACATTTCATTGAGGTCTGAGGTGCCTGGGTCAGCCCGTGTTGCTGGTTGAGCCCCAGTCCCGCTCTCAAGCATCCCAAGATTCTTTTAGCCCCATCCCATGGGCAATTTACACGTTCCTTCTCCTGGCTGGAACATCTTTCCTTCCTCATTAGGTCTTGACCCAAACGCCTCCCAAGGAAAGGGGTCTCCTCTTCCCTAGCCACCTTCTCTATTCTGTCTGGAGCCAATTTCTGACTGCCATGGATTCCTGTTGCCCTCCGCCCCTCACCCAGACCCCATCAGAGGAGGGAAATTGCATCAGGAAGCCAGGTAGAAGCAGTGGTCAGTTTCAAAGCGGCACTTCACAACGGTAGCAGCATGTTACTACATGTTATGAAGGGTTTCTGTGATAGGTCTGTAGGGGGCAAATAGGGGAGGCAGGTCACTCACCTATGGACTTCAGGGCAAAGTCTGGCTTTTCAATGTAATCACCTTGAATCATCTTCATTATTTTCTGGGTCATTTTTTGCTAAGAGGGCAGAAAACACAGGCCATGCATCATTGGCAAATGACAGGTGGTCTTTGGACACCTTTGTCACCTTCAGAGGCTGTGGATGGCCCCAAACAGGATGACACAGTCGCTGTACTGTGAGAAAGCTCTGAGACACAAAGTCACCCCTACCCTTTGGGGCTGTTGTGAGCTTTCAAGTGCATGTTACAAGATGTCCTGTAGAGGTCCTGGAGACTTAACAAGGTTATGGGCAGGATGTCTGGAAGAAGGTAGACCCTTACTGCTGTAGGTCTTGGGCAATGTGTAAGATGGGGCAAAAATCCTGCCTGAGGCCATTGCTGTGGAATTCTTTTAAGGAATTAGAGAACTATGTGAGGCCCTACTATGTGCAGAACTGTTCTCAGCCCACCATGTTCTCTATCATCCTCTATGGCTTTCCAGAGTGACTGGGCAATTGCCACTCCACCTTCAAGGTAGGAATAGTCCCGGCACATAGGAATAAAGCTTCGGAGCCCACCTAGCTGTGAGAAGTAGAGCCAGCAGCTTGCAGGTTCTGCGGCCCTGAGCATTCTTCTGGCCAGGTATGGGAAGACTGAAAGAAAGCACTGTGTACAGTCGGTGCTTGGCCAGCCAAGGCCAGCTACTCCATTTAGACAGCTGTAGTGGAGGTCACTTCTGTTTCCATAACAGCTGCAATAAGGTCTCCTGTTCCAAGCTTGTGTGTGTGTGTGCGTGTGTGTGTGTGTGTGTGTGTGTGTGTGTGTGTGTACAAGGACCCCTGCCCATCAGTCTAGACTACAGCAGAAAAGATGCTTTATGATTGAGTCCTAAGGGCTTACAACATTGCTTGTAAGCAATGGGGTCTCTCTCACAAAGTCAACATGTGAGGAAGTCAGGTTAGGTGACAGGCCATCTGGGGGTGATCTGAGTGATGGTGATGGTGGTTTGAACGTGGCTCACATGATGAAAACATGGTCCATAAGCAGGTGATACTATTTTTTGGAAGTTCCAGAAACTTTAGGAGTTGGGTCTAACTGGGATAAGTCAGTCATCGAGGTGTATCCTTGGGCACCTCAAGGGTATCCTTGGGCACATCGAGGATATCCTTGGGCACTGTATTTTGCTCTGGCTCTTTCTGTCGGCCACAAGGTAAATTAAACAGTCTCTAATGTGGACTCCAACAGCTGTGGTGTTTTGTCTAAGCACACTGGGCCAAGCTAGCAGAATCCCCTGAAACCCTGAGCCCCAAATAATCCTCTTTTTAAATGGTCACACTATGTATTCAGTCTACAACGACAAAAAATAAACACAGAAAATTGATGCCAGAAGAATGAGGTTGTTGTTGTGGCTAAACCTGACCGTATGGTTCTTAAGCCTTTGAAATTGGTTTGTGGGAGGAATTTGGAAGAGTTTGACTATATGGGCAAGAGAAAACCTAGAATGCTATAAGGCTTATAGCAGAAGTGGAGCTTAGTAATAATGAAGACAAGAACCTGCCTAGGCTCCTGAGCTTTCAGATGGGACAAAGACTCTCTCAGGATTTGGACCAAGAACATTCTGTTGCGTTCTGTGTCTATGTTTTTTCCATATTCTACTCTTTGGAACTTCCATTTTATGGAAGGCTAAGTTTAGCTGTGATGGGATTATTTATCTATTTGGAGAAAGTTCTAAGAAACTGCAGTATTTAAGCAGAGGCATAGCTATTGCTGGCTACTTTTCAGTTAGGTTCACAGAAAGAATTGGGAACAGAGAGCAGAGCAGAAATATTTGATTTGTCCAGAAAAAGAGCACACTTAAAGTTGTAGGAAAGGGTAGCCCTGGGTCTTAAATAGATTATCACCATTAAAAAAGAAATCCAGTATCTTCCATCAGAACAATAGTAATGGCATCTTAATAATATCTTAAGGACTGGCTAGCCCTCACCACAACAGGTACAAGGGTATGAAGGAATGAATTTATTTTAAAGATTTATCCTTTAGAAGAAAGTGCCTCTGGGATACCCTGATCACAAAGGATTGTGTAAAAAAGTGTTTACCAGGATTGGTTTTTATATGTCCAGCCACTTAAGCATTCAGAGGCCACAATAGCCATGGTCCAAGGAGGCCTGGCTTCTTCTGAAGCTAGCAGCAGACCCTGGCACCATCCATATGATGTTGCACAGAATGCAAGAGTCACAGAATCACAGAGGTTTCCACCCTGATTTTAAAGGTGGATCTCGGAGGCTAGGTAAAGTATGGTGAGCTCAGGATCCCCAGGAAGACTGAAGGCTGAGCAGCAGCAGAGAGTCTAGGAAGACAGAGGTGCCCTGGTAAGGAAGGTACCTCCAGGGTCAGGAATTTTATATCCATGTGGGACTAGAAGATAAAGTGCAGGTCTTAAGATTCCTCAAATGCATGGTTAGGACTTCCCATTAAAATGTTTGGCGAGTGTTTGAAGATGAATGGGTATGAATCCAAATAAGATGAAGACTTTGAAATAAGTCATAAAATAATTCAATATAGGTCTGTCTAAACCAGCTTAATGCCTACCAAGAAAGAAGTAGCACTTTTGCTTCATCTCTCCTATGAAGCAAAGGGGATTTCATGACTGATAATTATAACTATGTGAAATAATAGAGCTCCTTTATATCATGTTGAGAAAACACTTAAAATTACTAGGCATTAAGCAGCAAGATAACAAATGAGAAAAAGAAAAACAGAAACAGAATGCCATAGATAATCTATATATTGAAGTTAGCTGACAAAGATTTTAAAAATAACTATGATTAATATCTTAAATAAAGGAAAATATAGAAAACAGACAAATGATGAGTTGATTGTAGAATTAAATCTCTGAAATGAAAATATATTGAATACATATTATAAATATATAATCTATATTACATATTTAAAATTCTATTTACTTTAATGTAGAATTCATGTTCAATATATAATATGAATGGTTGATTTTATTTACAGAATACTATTACAAATGAGTCTCAAGACAGTTAAGAAGAAACTGTCAAAACTCAAGTCATAGAGAAAAAGAATGAAAACAACCACAAATGAATCATGTGGGAAGCATTTGGAAGCTACTCTAACAGTTTAACACAGATACAATCAGAATACAAGAGAGAAAAGAATTTATGGATAAGAAAAATATTTTAAGAGGTAAAAGCTAATATTTTTAAGAAGTTATTGAAAAATACTAGGGCAGTGGTGGTGCATGCCTTTAATCCCAGCACTTGGGAGGCAGAGGCAGGCAGATTTCTGAGTTCGAGACCAGCCTGGTCTACAGAGTGAGTTCCAGGACAACCAAGGCTACACAGAGAAACCATGTCTCGAAAAACCAAACAAAAACGAAAAATATTAATAAATATATTCAATAAAATAGCCACCCTAGGCAGGTTATACTGAACACACAAAAAAATTTTTACTCTAGAGTAAAAATAAGGCCAAAAAACAAACACCAGATTAGACCCAAATGGTGAAGGTTAAGAATGGTGAGATTTTCAATAGCAAAAGTAGAATATAATGATGAACTTCCTTCAGAATTTTCAGGAGAAGTTTTCCTTTCTAAAGTTCTATACCCAGCAAAACTATCAATTAGGTAAAAGGATAGAATAAAGATATTTAAAAACACACAAGCTCTCTCTCTCTCTCTCTCTCTCTCTCTCTCTCTCTCTCTCTCTCTGTGACACACACACACACACACATATACACACACACACACCTCTCTTACTCTTTTGCAGGAAGTTATTCATGGGGGGAAGGTACACTCCATCAAAATGAGTGATGAAACCAAGGAAGCAGATAACTTGGAATATAAAAAACAGGGCATCAACAAAGACAGTGGGTGGTAAAGGGCCTAATGACAGCACTTACCTCATCAGACATAGCTTCCATCTCCTGGAGTTTGGCAATGAGCTGGTTCATGCTACCTCGTAGGTCCTGGATTTCCCCAGTATGGTGTCGTACCTTCTCCTGGTACATCCTTATCAAGGAGGTAAAACAAGAACTGACTGTTTTATGGTGTTGCTACCTTTCCGTGAATAACCTTTCAAAGAATAACCTTTAAAACCATCCACTCTCTTGGGCCCACCACTCACAAACCTCAGCTTCTTATTCCTAAAACAGTACTCCTTTTCTTCTTTTTGCTTGGAATATTTGTAAGTTCAGCTCATTCCTCCTAAAGTACTCATGAGTAATTTTTGTCTAAGCAACAACGCTGTCACCAGGTAACAGCTTGTTAGTTAACATTTCTTTCCAGAAACCATTTACCGAGCACTGATTGTGAGCCAGGAACTATTTAAGATGTTTCACATTTTAAAAGATTTCTATCTACTCAGAACAACAAGAAAGCTATGCCTTGTCTCACAAACGAGGAGTCAAAGGTCCAGAAAAAGGGACGACTTGCCTAAGTTTAGTCATACAATTCACAGGAGTTAGGATTTAAGTCCAGGCTGGTCTGAATGTTGTGCCCATTGTTGGCTAAGGATACACCCCAGATTCCAACTATAGCTGAGCTTTTTAGAGGAACATTGAACTAGTTAGTTTTTTTCTTACCTCAGGCTCTGCAGTGGACCATTTATGCTGTCATCCTGATGGAGTATTGAAGAAAGGAGGGATCTTTGTCAGGTGGTCTGTTCTGAGCCTGATGAGAGCCTCATCTCTGTGCTCTATCATAGTAGTAAATCCATCCATTCATCACCTTCATTCTTAATCTCTCATTCATCCACTCACTATCTACCCAAATTTGAAGCTTTCCCCTCCTTATCTATCTATCTATCTATCTATCCATCCATCCATCCATCCCCCCATCCATTCTTTCCCTATTCACACTCCCATCTAGAAACCAGCCACCCAACACTGATAATGGCAGTTCGCTGTGCTTAGAACTGAAATGGCTGTTGCTTCTATGAATCAGCTCTGTCTGCTCTCTTTAGGGGTTGCCAGTACAGTTGGGAGATGCTCATGGTTACAGACAACAGAGAGAGGAAAATGTGACCTGCTTTGGAGTGTGTGGAGGTTGTGATCTTTCAGCTAGACCTCAAAGAATTACAGTGAGAGAGAGAGAGAGAGAGAGAGAGAGAGAGAGAGAGAGAGAGAGAGAGAGAGAGAAGAGACAAGTCCCCCAGACCCTCATTCTCTGTAGGTCTCTGTGATTCTCTCTATCAGGAGGTCTGGCCACTGGTTTTCTCTTTCTTTTTCACCAGAAAACAATGCCTGTTGACTCACTAAAGCAGAGAGAGAGAGTAGAGAGAGAGCAGTATAGTTCCTCACAGCCTTATTTTAGGTAGGGATCTAGAGAAAGGAAGATGGGCCACTGCTAGGGTGAGTGACAGATAGGGAAGCCACCTTATGGTGGATGGCTGTGCGCGGTCCTTGAGAGTCACACGTGCAGGAGGGAGGGGTTCCTGGTGTTTAGAGTGGCAAAGGCAGCAATCCGGATCTGGGATGAGTCAAGAATGAATTTCCAGATTTGGTGAGAGTAAGAGAAACTGCAGAGGGGGGTATTGATTGGTTTAGGTAGGTCAGTCAGCCATGGGTTCTGGAGGGGCTTACACTCACCTGCCAGACTTCCATTTTTGATGGTAAGTGCATGGAAAACATCCAGAAGCCTGTGGGTCACAAGAATAAGAATGGCCCACTTAACTCAAAGGCTGAAAGCTTGGGTTCAGGAGTTGAAGCATCTAGGTTAGGTTTGTGTAATTTGGGGAGAAGTTCCTTAATCTCTGTATAGCTCAGTGTCCTCAACTGTAAGACAGGAATAGCATCATATCTGCATCATACTCAAATGATGTCCTATGTGATATGTGTGTCACACACCTCCTTCCACCTCACATTTCAGCCTTGCTGCCTACTGGGCAAAGAGAAGGCAGGGTCTCAATCTGCATTTTTACGAGTTCTATGCTGGCTTGAAAAAGGGCTGGTTTAAAAGCCCTTAAAACATATTTGTTGTTCTTAGCTTTAAAAAGTTTTCAAGGCATGTTCTGGCCTCTGCAACTAAATGTTCATTTCTCTTAAGCTGCAGGGCAGCCCTTCCAAGACAGGTGGGGTAACCGGCAGCATGAGAGACAGAGTCATGACTGTGCTAGAGCCCTGGGCCCCCTCTCCCACGATGGACCCAAGCCTGGGGACATCTCCACCTAGGCAGGGCCCTGGAGACTCACCAAAAACACAGAGGATCAGAAGACCCATCTTTTCAATGAGTTTCTGGCAGAGCAACTTGCACCTGAGAAGGGAATGGCCACGGTCAGGGTCAGCGGCAGCATCTGGCAGGTCCCCCTGTCCTTCCTCCATTGTTCCCTCTATTTGTCCATTGTCTCTTCCAATTCCCATCCTTATTGAACTTGTCCTTCAGGGACCAGCTCTAATGCCCCTCCTTCTAGGCCCTCCAAACTCACCTACCTCTCCCTGAAATCTTAGCCTGGCTGGAAGCCCATGGTGGTGGTGGAGGGAGGCAAGGCTCCCAGAGGAGCCATGAAGGAGATACTTAAAATGTAAGGTTTAACTAGATGAATGAGGTGGACATTTCAGAAGAGGGATTTAGGTAGACAAAGCAAGCTTGGAGAGACAAGTGGATCTGGGCGAAGTCATTCTGGACAAGAACAACACTGGCAAAGGAATCATGTGGGAGTCTGGGTAGGGGTGATCAGGGACCGAGAACCCCAGACTTGCAGGCCCTGTGGGTCCACAGAAGGCAGCAGAATGAGAGCGGCTAGGACGAGAATGGTGGGCCAAGGTTCATGCTGGGGAGTCGAGCAACAGAGAGCCACAGCGAGTCTGGGATGGGGAATGTGACAAAAGCCTGATTGAGGGTGGCTCATCTGGGCTGCCTAGCAGGGAGAGAGCAACTAATGAAGGCCCTGTCACTGTCCCTATGCCCCCCCTCTCCCCTGTTTACCTGCAGGTGTTAAGGAAAACTTGCTGGGCCTGAGTCCTCAGGAAGCAGGCTAGGTAGGTGAGCCAGGCTGAAGAGGAGACAGGAGAGCAGCAAGAAGTCGGACTCTCATTCGGGTCCCATGGTGAGTACTCACTGTCTGTCCTGGGCCTGGGGGATACCTTGACCCTCTCGGTTTGGTGGCTGAGCCCAGGATAGCCCCTGGCTCAGCTCATGTAAACCACCAGAAGTTCATGGCCTATGAGTAAGCCTCTCTCGAAGATGGCAGTTATTAGAGCCTGGCACACTAGGTAGCACAAAAGATGCTGTGTGTTAATATTATCCCTGGACACTGGGAGCCTGAAGAGGTCTGTGTCCTTGTAGGGCTCATCTCTGGAGTGTGTAGCGTGGTTTAAGTTAGGAAGTAGGGGGTTCAGGGTAGATGAAAAGGTTAAGTATGTGCATGGGGGAGAGGAGAATGGAGAAGAGGGTGGGTGCATAGCTTCGAAGAAAGATTGGTAGATAGTAAAGTGGAGAGCCAGAGGTCTGATGGACGAACTGAGGGTTGATTGTCTATAGTAACAGATGAAAATATGGGGAAAGCGATGAGTGACTCAGTGGTTGAGTGGATAGACAGAGGATGGATGGATGGATGGATGAATGGGTGGGTAATGAATGGATGATGGATGGATGGATGGGTGGATTAATGGAGTCACAGTAGAGAAGGTCCTGGGGACTTTTCCTCTTGTGTCAGCAAGCTTTCCTTTTACTTCCCCCTTTCAGGGAGGTCCTACTTGGATTGGGTGAGGAAGCCTATAGGTGCTCGAATACACTGCCATCCAGGGCAGCCTGAGTTCTAGAAGAGCCTGGTTTGAAGCTGTTACCCGGCCCTGTACCCTGGTAGTCAAGCTAGTTATTCCATATATACTTACACATATATCCCAGTAGGAACTGGGCTAGGCTGAGGCCCGTGGTGTTCATTCGGAGAGGCAACAGGAGAGGGTCATCTGCAGAGAACATAGATCACAAGGTCCCTGCCAGCCTCAGGCCATGGGCTTGCAGAGACCTGGGGTCCCCGGATCTGTGCTGCTCTACACCCAGCTTCTCACTCAAGGTCCCAGTGAAGTCCCGGGACTCTGTTCTTGCTCACTCATGTTTGCTGGGGCTGCCTCTGCCATTCTGCTGATGTAGCTTCTTTGGACGCCCCTGAGGATGACAAGGTTCACAATCAGGTTTTATATTGTACCCGATCCATGGTGTCACCATGTTCCAATCTGAGAAGCTGGGTGTAGCCAGGGACAGACGAGGCCTGGCTGACCTCAAAAAAAAAATTTTTTTTTTCTTTGCTGAAATGAGGCCCATTCCTACTCTCCTTCTCCCTAGACAAGTCACAATTCTCCATGACACTATACCCGAGGTAGCATGATGACAAGAAGGAAGAGGGCGGCACAGCGGAGGGGGGGCCTGGAAGTGGGAAAACACCAGAGAACTCTATTGGCCCCTCTTAGTTAGGGAGATAGAAATATCTTTATTTTGTAAGATAACAATCCCTAAACTCTTTAATTTGACTCTCTATGTGGGTTTTTCACTAAGAAATCACCCATCTAGCTGTTGTATTTTGGATACTAAATGTCTCCAGATGGGTTAAAGTGTTGGTTTCCAGTGTGGTGGTTTCCAGCTGGAGGAGGCCTTTAAGAGGTGAGGCCTAGTAGGAGGTCTTTAGGCCATTGGGTACATATCCTGGAGAGGGACTGTGGGTTCCCGGTCTTTTCCTCTTTCTTTGCTTCTTGGCTCATGAAGTGATTGCTCTTCCCTCCATACTTTTGCCATGTTATGTTGTCACAAAAAAACCCAAAACAAACAAACAAACAAACAAGCGAACACACACTAAGTCCTTGATTATGGCCTAGAACTGCCAAGCCTTTTGTCTTTGTAAGTTGGTCATCACAGGTGCCTTGTTATAGTGATAGAACAGTCTCACCCAGTGCCCAGCTGTGCTAACACAGCATTGACCTTCCCCAAAGAGAGGATTCATGCATGCCTGAGGCCTAGGTGGCATGTCAGGGTGATCAGGCACCTCAAAATAACCAGAATAGAGGAGTCTCTCACTTCCCAGCAGAGAGACCTGCTCCTTACCCCGACCTCACCAGTAACACGTATCATAGGTACCACGTTACCACATTGCACCTGATAAGACGATCCTATGCCAACTTAAAAACTAGGGATGAGACAACCGTACAAAAGAGTGAACTAAAACGCCCCGGACGTAAAGAGATTCCTCCTTTCCCCACGGTCTGCGTTTTGGAAAAAGGTGTCATTTCAAATGGGAGTCCCTGTTGCCTGCAACTGGGTGGCTCTTGAAAAAGAGGGTACGGATATTTGTTTCCTTGTTCCCAACGCTAGCCTGAGGTACAGTAAGGCAGTGATCAGGTGGGGCTTATGTGACCCTGCACTCCCAGCTCACCGTACAGGCTACAGCACACAGTACGTACACAGTAAATACATACTAAAATGACGATTGCTTTGTGCTCTGCCATTGCCCAGGAGACCTAGAGAAAGCTAGCTATTGTGAGCCTCTCTGTCCTCAGCTTGTCCTTACTTGTGTAAGGACAGTTGACAAGGCCTGCTTTCTCCCAAGGAACTATAAACGGGCTGGGGAAAGGCAGGAGCTGGCCTCACCTCCTAGGCCTGCCACTGTGGGCTGTGTCTTCAGGTAGGGCACACAAGGCCCCGGTGTTCCTTGTCCGGGGCATTGATTTTCTTTTTTAAGGGCCGAGGATGAGGATGGAGGTCTATGGAAGTCAATAAGGAGGAAGTGGCTGCCTCTGCTGCTACCACCATTGAGTATTCCCTGGAAGGCGACAAGGAATTTACTGGGTCAGGTGGAACTGTCAGCTCTATGACTTCACAGAGCACTTGGATAGATCTCAAGCCTGTAGTCTGTCTCCTGAACCTTTGTCTTAGTTAGGGTTCCATTGCTATGAAGAAACACCATGACCAAGGCAACTCTGATAAGGACCATGTTTAACTGGGGCTGGCTTCCAGCTTCAGCCCATTGCCGTCAAGGCAGGAACATGGCAGCGTCCAGGCATGCATGGTGCTGGAAGAGCTGAGAGCTCTACATCTTCATCCAAAGGCAGACAGGAGAAGACTGACTCCTATGTGGCCAGGAGGAGGGTCTTAAAGCCCACCCCTACGCCTACTCTAACAAGTGCACACTTCCTAATTGTGCCATTCCCAGGGTCAAGACTATTCAAAGCACCACAACCTCCCCTCAGAGGATGCTGTTGTGACCTCCTTTCTATTTGGAGGATGGGAAGGTTGATACTGTAAGCCAGGGAGGGCCATGGGCAGAGGCTGGGCAAGAATGGAGGCGCCCACGATCAAGTCACCCTCCTCGTTTCTAAGCTGCCTCAAGCTTCCTGGGCTTACTGCTTGCTCAGGCTGCATTTGAATAGCTTTTCTAATGCCGAACTCACCGTCTGGTGTTTACATCACATAAGATAACATTCTTTACGCTGTTGTTTTAATAAAGTCCCACCTTTTTCCTAGGGAAAAAGAAATCACCATAAGTGGAAATGTCTGGTTAGATTCCAGTACCCACCACCCACCACTCCCCTACTTCTCCTTGCCTGAAGACAGCCTGACTGCAGGCTAAGGACCTATGGGAAATGGCATCCCAGGTCCCCATAGTGGTCTGCTGGCTACAACCTGACCATAGGGCTCTGTTATGTTGCATGGTGTGGGGAAGCTGGAGCTAGCAGATGGCCCTGAGATGAGGAGAGTTGCCTCAATTACCCAGCAGGCACTGGGCTATCCCAGGGTCCTCACAGGTGACATGTCAGATTAAGAAATTCACATTCCAATCCTACTGGTTGGGGATGGAGGAGGGTCCAGGAGCCAGAAGACCAAGAAACAGCCCTCTCCTGAAGTCTTAGCATAGATCGCCAGTTCGGCCAACACCTCTGATCCTCTCCTACTAAGACTTGTTTAAACTTCTGACCTCCAGAGCTGCATGTGTGGGAGTAGGGAAGGCAGTTCAGTTAATAGGCTGCTTGCTTGGCATCCACCAAGCGCTGGCTTCAACCTCCCAGTGCTCAACAAAATGAGGCATGTACTTGTACTTCCAGAGCTTGTTAGGTGTAGAGGCAGGATGACCGAAGTTCAAGGTCATTCCTGTCTACATAGCAAATTGGAGGCTAGCCTGTGCTATAATGAGACCCTATATTTAGAAAAAGAAGAAGAAAGATGATAAAAATCTTTGAGTTTCTCAGTGTGTGGTGATTTGTCATTGCAGCCCCTGAGAAGGCTCAGTGAAGGGGAAACTCAAATCCTGATACTAATTCTTACAAGGCTTTCGAATAGTTCATTTACTCAACATCATTTAGCATTCTCTATGTTCCAGCTCAGGGCATGGGTTGGAGCGGAAGACTCTCCTCTTGGGGCTGTTGGCAGAGTGCCTTGTGTATTGGAGGTGCTTGGCCAACAGGGCTTCCATTGCTGCACGGAAGCTGCAGGTTCTGGAGAGGGTACTGGTGAAGACTCTCCATTTGTTTCACCTGGATGTTACCCAAGTGTCCCTTGTGCTGGAGGCATTGAAGAGGAGGAAGTCTTCATGTCGAAAGCAAACACTGAGAGTGGCGTTGGTCAATATTTGTACGTCTCTTCACTGTGTGTGATGAGTGTGCAAAAGGCCCTGGTCTTGGGTGATGGTGGGCAAACCGATGTTGAGAGTAGGGTGTTAGCAACTTTGGATGCCTCATTCTTTCTGCCTCTGAGATTGGGCTCAGGGGCACTGGCTCAGAGGCAGGGCTATTCCAGAAACACTTGATGGTGTCTGGAGCCCGTTAGCTCCGTAGGTATCAGACCTCTTTGGTACCAGTCCCAGGTTGGTCTGGGCTCCAAGCCTGGTATTTGGGCTGGTGTGGTGAGCAGGAGTCATATGGGGCTCTCGAGTAGGAGAACATCCCCCCTCCCAGGGCACTTGTGTCTGTGTCCCAGGTGAATCACTGAGACAGAAGGGAGCTCCTGCAGTCAGGTCGTTGTCTCTTGTGCATACATGTATACACATATGCATTCATGTACACGATACCTCTACCCCAGAAAGCAGCCCATTCAATTCACGTACACACAGGCACCTCAAATTGCTATCCTAGACTCACAGTCCCTTTCTCGCAATAGCCCAACACCCCTGTCTACAGAACTCTTCACGCCTGTGCCCATGAAATGACATCATTAACCAAGATGTCACCATGCCATGCCACCTACACACCCTCAGACACCCTCTGATACCAGTCCCCATGATCTTATGTGTGCGTATATGTAATGGTGCATTTGTAGACTCACACTCACATACATGCCATCTGTTCTCTCACACAGGATGGCCTACTCCTACTGTGGATGGCCTACTGTGACAGATGTGAGTCTGGAGAAGCCTGGGTCAGCCATACTGTCCTCTGGTCCCCTTTGAGTAAAGGGTCAGTGTGTGACCAAGATCAGGGCTCAGAGTTGGGGATCAGGGCTCAGACAGTCTCCTGCCCTTACTTAAAGAGTTATGCTTCTGGAAGAGTTTGGAGACACAAGGCTATCTATCGCCCTGCCCTTGGGCACCCCTTGCTCCTGGACTTTGCCTGGGCCTGGATGGTATGGTGAGAGAACTCTCTCTGGAAAGAGTTCTCCTTCCAGAGAGCTACAGATACTTGAGCAGAAATGGCCAGTTCCAGGGTCTCTCAGCAGTTGGCAGCCATGCTTGTGTACGTGGCAGATGCATCCCATAGGGGAATGGAGACACTTGACAAGGCCATGTTTGCAGGGAAAACACTTGCAACCACAAGCAAACTGGCCACTCCCTGGCTCCTGCTTCATGGTCTTCAGGCTGCAGTGGGGGAGCCTTATAAAGCAGCTGTACACTTGCCCTCCAGGCAGAACATCTCAAGGCTGAGTATCCACCGCCTTCAGAACCTCTGAGGTAGGAACGAGCTGCATAGTTACTTCTCCCTCCGGTCCAGGGGGATACCATCTCTAGGTACTCCCTTGCAATAGACTCTGCCTGTTCCTGGCTTTGCAGGGAACACTGGCAAGTGCCATATTGACAGGTTTCAGCTAGCGCATTGGGGCACAGGCTCTGCATTTAGGCAGTGGGGGTGAGACCCCTCTCTTCCAGAGCTGGGTACAAGTTACCATTAGGTTGGTCTGGTCTTAGGGGAGCTAGGCCACTCTCAGGCTATTCTTCATTTGGCTAGATTGACACAGAGATAGGAGTTGCCATGGGTCCTCCCTGGTAAGATCTAGACAGCTGAACACAAATCTAGTCTGGCAGAATGGGCTGGATACTTGACTCTAGATAACTGGACTGTAGGGTACTGAGGCTGAGTCCTTTCTGCACTTGCAGGTAACTGCCTTCCATACCCCATCACGACCTCATCATTGTTTTCTGATACTGCTTGGGTCCTGCTCTTCTACCCATGCTGCCTCCTCCTCCCCCCCCCCCCCCATCTCCATCTGCTGTGTCTATTCAGGAAAGGCTACATCTTCTCAAGGCTTGGCTAATTTTAGACTCTCTCATGGTTTCTTACAAAGCAAGTAATTCCCAACACAGAAATGCAAATTGTATGTGTTTAGGGTTTGGAGCAGGACTCTGACCATCACTCAACATGGGGACAGGCTGGGCTGAGACATGAATGCACGAGGGTGGGACAGACATTCTGGTCAAGCTCCCTGATGCTTGTCCCTATCTTGGTCCACAGATCCTGGTGCAGTGGCTGGCCAGCCATGGCCCGGGCATGCAGTCTAGGCCTGCTTCTGCTGCTGCTTCGGGCTCTGGTCACTGTCTCCTTGCCTGTCATTGTGGTCCAACTCAACAAGGCAGCACTGGATTATGGTAAGAGACCTGCCAACTTGCCACCCAGTGTGTTGGTGAGAGCCAGGTCTGAATGAACACAAGCATCTCAGGGGACTGTATATTTTTAATTTTTGTGGTGCTTGCCATGGGACACAGAGCCTGGTGCATGCTGGGCAAGTGCTCCACCACTGAGCTGAATCCTAGCCCAGGCTGTCCTAGAACTTGTGATACTGATATTACAGGTGTACCAGCGGAGGACCTGGGTTTGTAATTATCACTGTGTCCTGCTGCCCAGTAGCTAATTAGGGAGTCTGTGGGGATCAGTAGTATGAAAATGCAAATGTAAACACACAGTTGTGACCTTGTGTCTTGTGTGGGCATATGCTTAAAAACAACAAAACAAAACAAAACAAACAAACAACAACAACAAACCCAAGACTTATTTTTAAACATTAAAACAAAATTGTGAGACAGAGTCTTCTTAGGTAGCCCAGGCTAGTCTTTAACTCTCACCATCCTGCCCCAGCTTCCCTGATTGCTGGTATTATGCACCTGTCTCTGGACCTAGTCCAGCCAACTTGAGTGGCTGACTTTATAATTGTGAGCTCTTACGAGTTTGGAGTGTCAGGGAGATGTGATTTGAGTGCTGGGGAGGGTATGTGCCTGTGGCATGTGTCTGAATGTGCATGCAAAGGTGTAGTGTGTACCTCAAGTGCACACATGAGCATGTGTGATGTGTCTGCTCACACGTGGATCCATGAGAGGCATGTCAAGCGCAGTAAGGCAGGGAGCATCCTGAAGTTGGATCTCTGCAGGGCTCAGCCACTCAGGGAGGCAGTGGTCAGGGTTAGGATATGGGATTGGGGAAGAGGGGACACAGGTCTCTCTCTCCCTTGTGGCTTTTCTTCTAGATGCTTTCAAGTGCTACCCTCTCCCATGGGAAAAGGCACATTGAGGAAACTGAGGCCTACAGGGAAGGACAAAGTCACAAAGGTCAAATATCCCAGCACAGAAATTTTTTATTTCCCACCAGCTGCCTCTCAGGAAACTTTTGGGGTTCCATCAAAGTGGGGTCTGGAGACGCTTCCACAAAGATCAGATCCAACTTGATTAGAGTGTGAGGGACTCCATCCAGACCAGAGAAGGGACTTTAATGGCCAGAACACAAAGTTGTGAGCCAGCACCTTTTCCCAGGGCGTGCGCACAGCTCTCTAGCACCTTGCATCCGGGCAGATGGACAGACAAGGAAAGGGATCAGTGATCCGTGACACAGTATGATTCACACACAGCAGCAATGGATGCCTGGGACAAGGACCTGAGGATGGCCTCCTGGGGTTCTGCCCTGCCCTCTGCTTGCTCTGTGCAGGGCTCCTTTGTCCCCAAGCCTCCCCGGCTCATCTGCCCGTGTTTGTTCTCAATGGGTGTAAACCTGGCAAGAAACCTATGCAGCCCACAGTGCTTCCAGGCCTGGATGGGTGGCTTCTCATGGAGTCCTCCCCACATCACCCTGCAAGGCCCAGAGTGCAGGCCCTGTGCCAGGGAGCACTGTGAATGGAGTCCATAGCCCAGGTGTGAGTCTCAGCCAGGCTGGAGTGGGCATTGTAGAAACTGAGGCTCAGATGGGATCAAAGAGTTTTCATTATGCTAGTGAGTCTGAGGCAAGTTCTAGCCTTGTGGCTTAACCTCATGCTTCCTTTTAGAACCCTTGATTCTTGGTTTTATTTCATTGTCTTTTTTTTTTTTTAGCCCTGGCCTACTAGTAGAGGTGAGGGGGCAGTCATCAGGTTCAGAGCCAGGCTCCTGGGTCCAGACTGGCTTTTCTCTCAGTCACGTGTCCTCACCCCCCTGCCAACTGGGCCTATATGAATAGAAGAAAGTGCTCAAAATAGTGCCTGGCACACCTGGAGCACTGTGTGGGGACAGCCACTGTTAATGTAAAGGCCCACAGCACCAGCATGAGGAACATACATGCACACTGAGTATTTACAGTGGCCCCAAGAGATGAGTGTTGTAATCAGTGCCTGTGTAGCAATGGGGAAAGCGTGGCATGGAGCAGCCAGGAAGGCAGAGAGCAGTAGGGCAGGGACCTGCATCCAGCACCTGAGTGCATGTGATCAGGGTGAGGCTGTCCCTCCTATTTCCTCTCAGGGGATGCCTCTCAGAAACCAGGATTAGTTAGTAGTTCCTTCAGGTTGGTGACTTGAGAAAGCTCTAGGGACAACTGGCACTCGGATGAAGCCTTGCAAGAGGACTAAGGGTTTTACTGTATCGGAGGAACGGGGTGAAGAAGGGGGTGGGAGGGAGGGCGTGATGGATCAGGCACACTGTGTGGCCTTGCCTGGTGCAGCCATTCTCCCTGCGTGCCACTCCAAGCTTGTCCCATCTGGTACCTGGGTGCTCCACCAGAAAGGCAGGGCAGGTGATAGGTAATGGGTCCTTCATGCTTAGTGGATCCAGGAACTTGACCTCACCCTGCCCTGACCCCACAGTGTCGGACATTGGGAAAGCCCCTCTCCAGCGGGCCCTGCAGGTCACTATCTCTGATTTCATGGATCCAAGTGGCAAGGTGCTTCAGTCTACCAGGTGAGTGCTCCCATCCTCCAGAGAGAGTGCTCCTGCTGCTAGTTGGAATGTTTGGCTGGCCAAGGGAGTGAGTGCTTTGGCTCACTAGGAGGGGGATCTTATGTGAGCTTTACAGGAGAGCCTCAGCTGGATGAGCCTATAGGTCTATTGGTGAGGAGACTTCTCCAGGTCAGGAGGGCCCATCATCAAGTCTGAGATTATAAGAAGACTTGGCAAATGGGGTCACCCAGTAACTCTGCATTAATTCTTAAGTTTCTTCTCGCACGGGCTCAGACTGTGGCCCTGGGGTCCACAGATCTGGTAAAAGTATCAGATTCTTCTTCCAAATGCTTGATACCAGATTTAAACACAATGACAATCCCAGTTTTATCCTCAGCCCCTTAATGCATAAAGACCCAAAGGGGTGGAGACATCCCAAACTCAAACACAACAGCCACCGTGCCTATCCTTGTGGGTATACTAATAGCTACTGCAAGGGTTCTGGGTGTTCAAGAAATCTGTCTATAGAGTTATCAATATCTACTTACCTATCTATCAACTATAATTTTCTCTCTTTTTTTTTCCCCTGCTCCTGTTTTGTTTGAGACAGGGTCTTGCCATGTAGTCGAGGCTACCCTTAAACTTGCAATCTTCCTGCCCCTGAAACATGGGGATCAAGGGCCTGACATACTGTGTCCAACTTATCATCTATAGTTTTGAATGCTGGAAATTAATTAAGAAACTCAAAGACACCAGAACAGAGCACAGGTCAACACAAAGGGAGCTTGGAACCACCGGTTTGCGACTCCTAGGATAGAAGTGTAGTGCCAATTTTAGTATGCTAATGGCTAGGACCTGAATACTGCACTGGATAGGGACCCAGCCGCCTGGAAGTTGCCCGAGAACCCTTGCTTTCAGCAGCAGGAGCATATCCAGGAAGGCTGTGGCTGGATGCGGTAGGCTTAAAGCTGGGCTGTGTGGTGATCTTGGATCCATATCACTCCAGGCTAAACTGAGCGTTTGAAAGTGGGGCCATGTTCTGATATCTGAATTGTCCTAACCCTACCCCTGCCAGCAGCTGGGCATGGAGAAAATGACTCTCACTTGTGCAAAAAGGAAGTCACAGAGTCGCTGGGAGTGCCCAGCAGCTTGGAAGGGAGGGTGTTTCCTGTTGGTGAGGGCCAAAGGCGATACTAGAGTCTAAGGCTAGAATACTCTGGGAATTTCTGAGTTGCAGGGACCTCAGCGTCTCTCTTCTGGATTTTGGAAACTGTTAGGAACACACACAATCATCTCTCTATGTCCTACCTGAGGCCAGGCCCCTCTGTTTGCCTTTGTACCAGCTGGGTTTCTCGCAGGCTTCCTGTGCTAGAGAGCTTTTCACTTTCCTTGCTCATCAGGAAGCCCTCCTTGTAATATCAGCATGTGTGCTTGGCTCAGGGGAGGCTCTCCGGAATTGGTTCTGTGCTTGACAAGAGTTCCCTTGTCCCTTGGATTCCAACCCCACAGGGTTCAGATTCTGGATGTCCACGTGCCCTTCTTCTACTTGAAGTTCATTGCTGGTTTTGGGGTACATTTATCAGCGGCAGCCAATTTCACCATCAAAGTCTTTCAGTAAGTGAATCTCTTTGTTGGGGCGGGGGTTGGGGGGACAGGATTTCCAGGTCTCTCCCAGGGAAGAGCAAGGGGAGAGGGCTAACGGTATCCCCATGTCCCTTGCCACCTTCTGGGGGAGTGAGACAGGAGAGAACCCTGGAGACCTTAGTCCTGTCCCAATATCTGTGCAGCTGGTGGAGATGTCTCATGCTTCTTCATCTGACTTGAGGTGGACCTCCGCAGGTGGCTGTGAGGGTCTCGCTGAATCGATTTGGTGCCCTGATTATGGTGTTTCACCTCTTCCACAGTGCCAAGTACAGAGGTGGTACTCAATACATTGTGTTAGCAGCATTATTTCTCTGCTCCAGGCAGCTTCTGTGTAACTGCATTTAATGCTAACATTGTGCATTGACATTTCAAGGAGTCCTTTGTCTTTATTGTTTTGCCCAAGCACTGTGAGGTTAGGCTGCTCCTCAGTGTTTTGACAATGAGTGCTCCTCAGTGCCATGATGTTAGGGTGCTCTTTCGCGTTGTGATGTTAGGGTGCACCCTAGCCCTGTAATGGTATGAGTGAGTACTTCTGCATTGTGACAGTATGAATGCCCCATGGCATTGTAATGTGTACCTCCCAGCACTTAGATGTGTGTTAGGGGTGCTCTTTGTGGCTGGGCACACAGCTGGTGTTATCACAAAATGAGATCTTGGAGAGTTCAGCACAGTGCTGTGAAGCAGGCACCACCGGTTTCCTGTCCGTTTCACAGAAGGGAGAGCTGAGGTTCACCCTGGCCAGTATCTGGCCCAGAGCCCTGTCACAGGAGCCACAGGAAGCCCGAGTCATACAGTCTGCTGTGCTGTGACACTGTATAGGGGGGCTCTGGAGGGGTGACCCAGACTGGGGGATCTGTGCAGTCTTTATACAATGGGGTGGGCTCGGGTCTGTCTTCCTGCAGTGTCCCAGAGCCCATGGAGCTGGTGCTGCCTGTAGACTTGCTGGCTGATGTGCACATGGCCCAGGACTCTATTGGGACCCTTGTGCTCAGTGTCCCCACCTGCTCTTCAATCTTCAGTTCAGCCAGCATGCTTGATGGCAGTAACAGGTAGGTTTCTGGGAGCCCTGGGTCTCAGGGACTCCTGGTACCAAGGCTGTGGCCCTGTTACTTAAGTTTCTTACTCAAGCCTTCATCCAGTGGCCACAAAGGATTGAAGAGATTCCATCATCACACCTGTTCTATGATTTAGCACAGTGAAGCTCAGAGAGGACTAGGGGCTTGCCTGATGCCTGCATCTTGGTCACTTCCCTGTATTAACTACCAGCACACACTAGCCAGTCTCTACTAGTCTCCTGAATGATATGAGGCCAATCAGCCTGGCTCTTGGGGCCCTTACAGGCCACACCTCCCTGCAGAGGTGGAGAGTACAGGTTTGGGAGGTGAGGTAGGACCAGCCAAGTTCTCTGTGGCAGGTGGCTGTTCAAGTCAGCATCTGAGGCTAACAGCATCTCCCACCTCCAGCTGTTATGTGGATGCCACTCTTGGACCTTCACAGGAGCCATCTCCATGAGCTCCACATTGTCTGACCAGGAATGTACCAGGGTCCCCATGCCACAGGAAATAAATGGAGGTCCAAAGTACAGATGATTCAAGGCAGATGGCCTCACCATCCCATTGCTTGGGTCCTTCTTCCCATCCACCATTATGCCTGCTCTTTCCTTATCGTCTTCTGCTCTGAGGTGGTTGAGCACTGGGAAACCCTGAAAGAATTCCACCAGTCCCACGAAGCTTGACCTTTCCCCCAGAGAGCAGCAAATGCACAGAATTCCACGCATGCTGGGTCCCTGTTGGCTGCAGAAGGGAACCAGGTGATATAAACACACAGAAATAGCTTTTCCTCTCAGAGTGAAGAGGCTGTGGCTGAGAACAAACAGGTTCTTCTGGGCCACTGTTGAGAAATACCAGCATATACCCGTGCTTTGTTCAGAGGGGAAACTGAGGTCCCAAGCTAAGCAGATGCTCCTCAAAGCATCACAGGCACTGGAACCAAAGCGACAAGTAGACCTGGGACCCCAGCTCTACTCACAACTCCTTCCCACCTCAGTAGCCCTTGGGCCAGCTGGCTGAGGACACGGCCACAAAGGGCTTTTTCAAGGTCCATTGTCTGCCTTCTGTCTCCCCTGAGCCTGGCCTCAGTTATCACCATTTTGGCTGCTTCCAAACCTTGAGAGGAAGGATACCCTTCTCATGCTCCTCTGATGTGGGAGTGGGGACCACTGTCCTAACACTGCCTGGAGAAGCATTATCTCAGATGTGCATCTCTAGGACAGAGCTGCCTCAGCTGTCCATGTGGTTCAGCCAAGACCCATGCCCAGGGACTCAAACACTTTGTGTGTCACTTCCACAGTACCTCCCAGGAGCTGCTGGACCTGGTGCAGGAGCACATCAAAGCTGACCTGAACAACAAGGTAAGGGCCTTCTGGTAGATGGATTAGCTTGGAAAGCCTGAGACATGAGCAGTGGGGCTTCAGGTCCTGGAGGAGGGGACATTGTATCTTGATGTGCATTTGTGTGCATGCGCTTCAATGCAGGTAAGTGTACCTGTGTGTCGTGTGCATGCTCATACATGTGTGTATCCAAGTATGTGTGGTGACCTCAGATCCTTTCCCCCAGGCTGTATAATGGACAGGCCAGCCCTGGGTGAGAGTACTGATGTGCGAGAGGAACTCAGAACTGGGGGCTGCAGAGCTTGTCTGTTGTGATGGTTGAAATTGTAGATCTGCTCATTGCATGCAGCTAATTTGGTGAGAGACGATACTCATAGGCCCTGAGCCCCACTGCCAGAGAATAGGCTCTTCTTCCCCAGCCTCACTTAGCCCTTCCATAAGGGGCAGCAGCAGGAGCCATATCTATCTGGTGTGTGTCATTTCCACCCCAGAGGTGATGGCGGTATTCCCAGGCTATGAGCGCCCTGGCCTGCTCCTCTCCAGCTGTTGGCAGCTTCTCTTGCCTCCTCAGCACCCTGAGAGGGGTGGAAAGCCAGTCACTCCAAGGAAGAAAAGGAAGGGATCCCAGGCTTGGTGGTGCAGCCTGGGAGGCCTCTGAGGGGTGATGACAAGGACCTGCAGCCCGCTGTTCCTCACCCACACCTCTAAATGGCCCTCACCGAGCTTCCTTTCTTTTCCACAGCTGTGCTTGCGTGTCTATGGCCTGGTCCAGGACCTCAATGTTCACTTGGGCACTTTAATCGGTAAGACCTGGAGCCCAGGGTGTGAGAGGGCTGAGCCATTGGGCCCTAAGAGCCTTCAAAGATGTCTCCCTGCACCTGGAGATGGTGTGGTCTTCATCGCTGGCTTCTGATTCTAAGTAGTAAGAGGCCCATGGTAAGGCCACTGACCCAGGCCTCTCCAAAACATATAGCTGTTCACAGAATGGCAACCTCCAGGTGTCAAAACCAACTCTGTGATTCTAGAATCTACCAATTGCCAAAAATGAAAGAAAACCAAGTGATCAAATAATCAATGAGCGTTACTGTTAGAGAAACTAAGCCCCATTGGCTATCAGGATCTGGAGCTGTTCCCACTGTCAGAGTCTCAGAGTTTTAGAGGACAGATCCTCAGAGTTGGGGGACCTTCCTGCACCATTGCAGCATGGCTGGTGAGGTGAGGGTGTATGTGTGTGTGAATGTGCGTGCGTGTGCGTGTGTGTGAGTATGTGTGTGTGTCACTGGAGGTGTTGGGCCTAAGGCTTGCCTTGGCTGTATATGTGTGTGCGCATGTGTGTGTGCGTGTGTATGTGTGTGTGTGTGAGTGTGTGTGTGGTGTGTGTCACTGGAGGTGTTGGGCCTAAGGCTTGCCTTGGCTGTATATGTGTGTGCGCATGCGTGTGTGTGTGTGCATGTACGTGTGAGTGTGTGTGTGAGTGTGTGTGTGTGTGTGTCACTGGAGGTGTTGGGCCTAAGGCTTGCCTTGGCTATCTGTGTGTGTGTGCGCGTGCGCGCGCGTGTGTGTGTGTGCGCGTGCGTGCGTGTGTGTGCATGTGCGTGTGCGTGTGTATGTGTGTGCATGTACGTGTGAGTGTGTGTGTGTCACTGGAGATGTTGGGCCTAAGGCTTGCCTTGGCTATCTGTGTGTGTGTGCGTGTGTGTGCGCGTGTGTGCGTGTGTGCGTGTGTGTGTGCATGTACGTGAGCGTGTGTGTGTGTGCGTGTGTGTGCATGTGTGCGTGCGTGTGTGTGTGCGTATGTGCGTGTGTGCATGCATGTGTGTGTGCATGCGTGCGTGTGTGCGTGTGTGCGTGTGTGTGTGCGTGTGTGTG
>JADRCD010225147.1:25118-66798 GCA_019843815.1 Montemys delectorum | reverse complement strand
CAGATTGCTCTTTCTAAGTCTGTGAAGAATTGAGTTGGAATTTTGATGGGGATTGCATTGAATCTGTAGATTATTATTTTATTTTATTTTATTTTATTTTATATTTTTACTGTTCTTCCTCTGGATTCCTGGGTTACTTTGTCTTCATTTATTTATGTGTATTGGTTTTGAAGGCTTTACTTGTAGTTGATGAGTTATGAAAAATAATGTAAGTCATCACAGGTCTTGGCTTTTCAAAAGTATTTTTCTGGGTGTACAAGATGGTTCCACATGTATAGGCCTATGATGTTAATCCTGATCTTGATTCTTGGAATCCACATGGTGGAAGGAGAGAATTGAATCTTGAAAGCTGTATTCTCACCTTGATGTACTTTTTAACATGAGTCCATATACATTCAAGTAGATAAATATATACAAATAATAGAAATACTTTAATATATTTTTATGTGTCTTTTTGGCAGAAGTTACCTTGAAACCTATGTATCTTCTCAGACAGTAAAGTTACAAGCAGAAAAAAATCTTACTTAAACCAAAATGTTTTTTCCTGTGTCTATAAATACAACTTGCTTTTTATTGGATATTTTATGTATTTACATTTCAAATGTTATACCCTTTCCCAGTTTCCCCTCTAGAATCCCCACTCTTGCACTCCCCCTCCCCCACCTTCTATGAGCATGCTCTCTCTCCCACCCACCCACTCCCACCTCACTGCTCTGGCATTCCCCTACACTGGGGAATCGAGCCTTCAGAGGACCAAGGGCTCAGTTCCTCAGAAAATTGGAAATAGTACTACCTCAGAACCCACCTATACCATTCCTAGGTATATACTCAAAAGATGCTCCAACATATAACAAGGACACATGCTCCACTATGTTCATAGCAGCCTTATTTATAATAACCAGAAGCTTGAAAGAACCCAGATGTCCTCCAACAGAGGAATGGATACAGAAAATGTGGTACATTTACACAATGGAGTATTACTCAGCTATTAAAAACAATGAATTTATGAAATTCTTATGCAAATGGATGGAACTAGAAAATATCATCCTGAGTGAGATCACCCAATCACAAAAGAACACACATGGTACGCACTCACTGATAAGTGGCTATTAGTCCAAAAGCTCAGAATACCCAAGATACAATTCACAGACCACATGAAGCACAAGAAGAAGGAAGACCAAAATGTGGATGCATCAGCCCTTTTTAGAAGGGGGAACAAAATATCACAGGTGGTAGAGGGTGGGAGGGACTTGGGAGGAAAAGAGGAGTGGAGGGAGGAAAGGGAAAGATCAGGTAAATACAACTTTTTAAGGAAAAAATGTGGAAATGCTACATTGTGTTTGTAGCTATGAACTATGGTATGCTATACTGATTCGTTAAACTATTTTATCACTACAGATCAAGAGAGAACTCTCAGTAGATGGCTTCTATGCACTTCAGTTGGATTTAAGGACTATGTTTAAGAATTTAGAACAATATGATTAGATGTGTCCAACTCAGATTTAAAAAGAGTGATGCAATTAGCATATTAGAGAATTCAGAAGGCAATAGAATAAAGAAAAATATTTCTGACCACATGGGTAGATATGGGATGATAACTCCTAGCATACCAGTTCTTGAAATTATAGATTATTGATACTAGGTATAGCTTTCCCTCCATTTGAAAGAAGGACTTTATAAAAATATATAAAAGTCTATTTTATAACACATATCCGTTCAACATCTTTCATTCAATAAGCAGATATTTGCTTCTGATGGAATCTTTTCTTTTTTCACATATCATATTTCAGATCCAGAAGTTAATGCTACTTAATCAGTCATCTTATTCAAATATGAGAAGACTTTATGTACATATCTTATTTTTTACTAACAGTATCTTTGGATTTTGTTTTTTATTAAATATTAATATACCTGTCTTCAGGAAAAATCAAATTTCTTTCCAACCAAATCCCAGGGAAAGGAAAAGTTAAATAGTGGGGATTATGATTGGTATTGTGTTTGAGGGCATTTCATCCACATTATTACTATTATAGGGCCAGTTTTTATTACAGAATATACCTTTACATCCAGGAAAGAAGCAGGACTGTCAGAATAAAAGTGAACAGAAAAATGTAGTTCTTCATTGCACTGGCAGATGTATAGTGAAAGTAGATTTCTAAAACTCTGAGACATTTTCTTTTTAAATTATAAAGGTTTAGAAAACTCCACATTAATACTGATGTGTAAACATTAAGGTTAGTTACTACCACACTATAAAACTGCCCACTTTTTAAGGATGTTGCTTGTTTCATTGTCCAAAATTATATTTCTCTCTTACTTATGAGCACTGTTAGGAAATACTATAGTATAGTAAGAGAAAGGAAGAGATGCTTAGCATACAGCCCTCTTTCTGCAATATAAACAGTAGGATAACCTGTAAGATTATAACGATTATTTCAATTGCAATTGAAATGCTCTAGAGAAACCTCATTAAAGAAAAGGTCTTGGGGTGGATTAAAACACATCTTTGTCCAAACATGGCAAAGTTAAACAAAGGATACAAGCACATTCTGGTAAATCAAAGGAAGAGTTGTCCTGCCTATCTAAGTATTGTGTATTTGATTAAACATTGATATTGTTGATGATATTAGCAGCAGTCATGGAAAGAGTTATATGATAAACCTGTGAAAATCTCCTATTGCTCTCACTGCCCCAAGAGTCTCTTTAATTTACTTAATAGTTGTTAGGAAGGAATAATCTATAGACATATTTATAAATTGTTATACAGATCAGTGTTATTAGTGCTGATAACAAGTCTGTGAGATAGGAACTGCTGTTATTTGTGAATAACTTTGCATGGATATTCTGAAACTTTCAAACCAATAGAAACAGAAAATAACTATCATATGCACACCTCTATTTACTGTTTTGTCCTTCTCCTTGCATACTTTGCAGTTAACAAGCCATCTGAAGGTTAAGTGTCTCTGTAATGATACTGTTAAATGTTCATCCTGAGTATCAGAATCCTTGAGAATATAACTGTCTATATCAAGGTCACTGGAGTAATAAACAACAACACCTGTCCATAATGGAAAATATCAAAGTTGGCTTATTTACACCTTACAATATGCTGACTCTTATGTCTTTCCAATGACATGAAAGTAATATTTATGGTTTTTCTTGAAATATAAATTACAACTTGTACATTTGTTTGAACTCTCATTTCTCAATAGTCTTAGTATAGAGTAGGATACAACATCCATACTGCTATGTATGTATCTTTATAGATAAATAATTTGAAGGTCAAAGTACAGAATAAAACAGGTGTAAAGAAGCTAAGACTAAAACCTAATATTTACTGACATTATCTTTACATGTATATAATCAGGAATTACTTTAATACCCTGCACAGCAAATAGGAATCCAGAATGGGAAGCATGAAGAGCCATCTTTTGAGTTGGTCAGTATTGTAGGAGACTTCCAAAGCATTACTGACAATTGCTATTTCCCTTGGTTGCCCCATATCTTCCAGATGTGGAAGGTAAGTTCCTATTGTTAAAAATATTATGTACTTAAGAGATAAGGCCCAGAGACCTCTGAGCCAAAATAACCCTGAGTGCCTCCTCCATGAGGATCATCGCTCATGATACCCAAAGGAAAGCACTCATTTATCCTATTCATCTACCATACCTATGAAACACAACATAAGCCAGCATGGTGCAATAGACCTAATGGTGTGGTAGCAGCCCACATAATTAGAAGTAACCAACAGATCTCTAATTGAAGTTCAAACAGGTTCAACCATATTGAAATCACATGTGATTCTGGAAATACACTACATAGGAATTGGAGGAGAACCTACAATTACACTTTATTAATTAAGCCAGCAACTCTCTTCTTGGACTTAAAACACTCAACAGGATGGAAGCCTTGCTATCTTCCCAGGGTTAGTGAAGTCATGAGACTTTTAGGGAGAACTTACAACTGCCAATTCTCTAAGCCAGCACAATCCCTAAAAACATTCTAAATATTTGTAGGTATATACACAGATAAGTATGGTCCTCACCACTCACAAGGACATTTCTCTTTGTAAGAGAAAATTATCACAGCCACAATTGTACTACAGAAAGTTACAACCAATCAAAACATAGAGTCATGGGGCCCAATTCCAAAGATGCAACTACAAAATAATCCCTGGGAACATTGCAGCACACAGGCTTCTGTTGGAGTAAAACAGCAAAAGGAACAGGCAGTTTGCTGTGAGATTGTGTCTTCTAGTAATTTCAGAAGCTACACTCCTAAAGTTTCACTGACTTGATTGCCTAAACAAGGATGGTAACAATGAACATGCTTAAGTGGATAAGGTAAAGCCTGTGATGTCTCAACTCTACACAAAGAACTACAGGCAACTAAGGAATGCTGTTGAGTGGGAGAAACAGCCCTCCTTATGTAAGAATAAACCAACTGGTTATCCAATATCACACGGATAGTCCTTAAAGCATGCATACAAGTTACCTTGCATAGGCTGAGCAGGTTGTAGTTAGGACTATTTATGAGTCTATATGTACACACACATATGTAATAACAATTAATGAAAAATGAGGTTATGGGTGTGACAGAAAGCAACAAGAAGTATATGAGAGGGGCTGAAAGGAAAAGAGAAGAAGGAAATTATATAACTATATTATAATCTCAAAAACTAAATACATAATAAAATTGTTGAATAAAGTATGTTTTAAAACATATCATTTTAATAGGACACATTTGAAGGTCAGAGGACAACTTTTGGGAGCAGTCCTTTTGATTCAGCAAGAGAGTTCTTAGGATATAAGTCAGATAATCAGTGTTAGTGTTGGGTATCTTTATCAATAAATCACATGCATATTTGTGATATTCACACAACAACACATGCATTTAATTAATTAATAAAATTAATGTAATAAAATATTTACTGTAAAAAGTCATTTGACAAAATCAACATAGACTCATGTTTTAAAAAATTATAAATTGGACATAGAGAAATACAAATGACACAATAGTAGAAAAATAGAATTCTCATCTGTGTATGAACAGAGACAAAATGAAGGTATAATATTCAGTGTAAGAAAATTTAGTAAAATCAGATGGAATAACATCATTAATCAATAAAAACTTATCCTTATAGAACAGCAATAAGTTTCACTGGTTTACAAACATAGAATAACCAGGAATATTTATTGTAAGAGGAATGAGCTGACTATTCACTGTGAGAAGAGAAAATTACGTGTAAAGAAACTAAAACATTTGACCATTAGTGGAGAGCAAATCCAAGATAACCCAGCTGAACAATCCCAGTGATTAGATGTCAGTGCTCTCCTATTTGATCTCCAGATGCAACTCAGTCTCATAAATCCTAGCTGTGTTCTTCTTCCAGAAAGAGACAAGTCTTTCAAAGTCTATATGAAAGGCTAAGAACCTAGAATTAAAAAGAAAAACAGCCAACTTGAAAGAGACATATACTGGAAGACTTGCACTACCTGATCTGAAAGTTTCTAAACTTCTACAGTTAACTCTGGTAGTATGAGAATAGAAACTTGTATCGCTGGTACACAACAGAAAGCTTAGAAATGAATACACATGCAGCTTTTTTTTTTTTTTGATTCTATGATGACAATGAATATTTGAGGTTTTTGCTCAGTTTTCTGTCTGTATTGAAAAATATCGTAGAGTAGAAACTGACAAAGAGAGATTTACTGGTATCTACTTTCAGAGTTTTCATGCAGTGGTTGAGCAATTCCTACACATCTGTAAAACACTAGGGGCTAGGAACAGCTGGCAGAGGTTGTCACTCACTTGCAGACACAAGGACATAAAGAGAAGGAGGAAAGGCTTCAGGAAGCACACTCGGTAACCTCGTGTTTCAACTAGTTCCTAATTTCAAAAGTTTCCACTGTCTTCCACTGTAGCAAAAGTTACTGTCAATTCCCTCAGTAAATACATGTGGTGATTGGTGGTTCAGAAATTCAAAACTTAGAAAGAAAAATGTATCATAAGTTGTGGGTTCAAATAAAGTGCAACAAGTCTGTGTTTACCACAGAAACCAGGATGTGATGCCTCATAGACAAAATGTATCTGCAGCATCTCCAAAATCTCCAAATAAACTAAAGTATAGAAAACTAATTTTGCAAGGTGTGATAAAAATAAACTTATTGCCAGATTCTTGAGGAGTTGGATTTCCTCATAACTAAAACTTGAACATTTCAAAATAAAATTTGAAAAATGATTGGGCTGACGAGACGGCTCAGTGGGTAAGAGCACTGACCGCTCTTCCGAAGGTCCTGAGTTCGGATCCCAGCAACCACATGGTGGCTCACAACCACCCGTAATGAGATCTGACGCCCTCTTTTTGTGCGTCTGAAGACAGCGAGCTGGGCCGTCCTGAGTTCAATTCCCAGCAGCCACACACATGATGGCTCACGACCATCTGTACAGCTACAGTGTACTCATACACATAAAATAAATAAATCTTTTTTAAAAAATTGAAAAATGAAGACTTGATGTTGAGAGAATCTCCAGGACTCAAAGGGAGGGCCTTAGATGAAATGCCCTATGTGGGGGGAAGGAACCTGTAGAGCCCATCTCCAGTAGAAAGACGGCATGCAGTGAGGGATGGGGTTGTCATCCCATAGTCACAACTCTGACTCATAATTGTTCCTGTCTGAAAGAACTGAAGGGATGGAACTGATGAAAAGGAGGTCCAGCGACAGGCCCAAAGTGGGATCCAGCTCAAGGGGAGGTCCCAAGGCCTGACAGTATTACTGAGGCTACGGAGCGCTCACAAAAGGGACCTATCATGACTGCCCTCCAAAAGACCCAAAAAGCAGCTGAAAGAGTCACACGCAAATATTTGAATCCAACCAATGGACAAAAGCAACTGACCCTTGTGGTTGAATTAGGGAAAAGCTGAAAGAAGCTGAGGAGGAGGGAGACCCTGTAAGAGAACCAGCAGTCGCCATTAACTTGGATTGTCGATATCTCTCAGACACTGAACCACCAACCAGGCAGCATACACAGGCTGATATGAGGCTTCCAAGACATATACAGCAGAGGACTGCCGGGGCTGGGTTTAGTCAGAAAAGTTGCACCTATCCCTCAAGAGGCAGGAGGCCCCAGGGAGTTTAGAGGTCTGGTTGGGTCGGGTGAAAGGGCTGGGGATATCCTCCTGGAGACAGGGGATGTTGGTGGTGGTGCAGAAAGGATGAGATGGGGAACAGTCAGAGGGTGGACCAGGAAGGGAATAAAATCTGGAGTGTAAAAAAAATTCAATAAAATTTAAAAAAAGAAAAATGAATAGACCAACTTGAGTAGGAATATTTACACATCTGTCAAATAGAATCTTTCAGAGCATAAATAAAATACTTTAACAAACAAACCAATAAAAAATGGGCAACTAATTATAAAATATATTAAAAAAACATTTACATACCCTACCTAAAATTTCTTAAAGAAATGTATGTATGTAGTTTTTTATCTGAAGAATGCAAATTAAAACTCTAATAAGACTTCACAGATCATCAACACATTGACTAATGTGAAACTTCTAATAACATTATAAAAGAAAATAAAAGAATGTTGACCATTCAATTATCTTACAAAAATTTTATGTCCAAAGAAACCTAGGCAAGGGGAGTGGGGATGTGTCTGGAGTTAGGATCAGTGCTGCACAGAGAGGGCCAGTGAACCAGAACATCAAAATGATAACCTGCAAGAGGTTTGAAAACAGAAAGAAGTCTTTCATTCCCTGGGTTAATAAATCTGCAGAGCTCGACTTTCAGCACATAGTATGACCTCTAGAAATAAGTGATCACAGAGGAAGCAGGTTAAAAGTTGGAATGAAAATACCAGGGAATAATGTTAAATGAAAAGTGGATGAAAAAACAGATTTAAAACCCTTCAATAATACACATTGCCAAAACACAATAGCGGAAGAGTAAATCCAATTGGCAAAAACTCTCTCACAGGAGTGAAAAGTCAAGACTGCTTCAGGTGTGAGGAAATAACTAATAAAAATGGAGTTATGGAGATAAAGGCAATGTTGACAGTGCTAGAGCCAGGCTTTAGACAAGTCAGATACAACAAAGAGAACACATGAAAAAGTTTAGTAGGTGGTTAAAGACCCAGGAACATTTGGAAACGCACACATTGAAAATGTGCAGACACACACAGACATACATATGTACACACAGACACTGACACACACATCCAGACGTACACATACACATGAAAGCACACAAATGCACACACACACACACATACACACACACACACACACACTGAGGGGGGGGCGCTGCATAATGTTTGTTCTTGATCCCAGATGTGAACAAACTGAGCTTATTTATGAGTTTTGATGAGTATTTATGAGTAAGAATAAAGTGTGAAAAGCAAAACAGAAAATTTAGAATCCTGAGCAGCAGATGTACCAGCAATTGTAGAGTAAACAGAAATTTCAGAACTGAACAAAATGCGAGCTAAATAGCAAGCATGGGAATCTGCATGATGAACTCACAATTAGGAATTAAAAGTAGTTTAGCCATTTTAAGTATTAATGTATCAGTTCCTGATTTTATGTGATTGTATGTTTGAGAACAGTTTATACGTGTGTGTACACATGTATATTTTCACAGAAATGGAAGGGTGGGAGAATAGCACTGTCATCACTATAGGAGAAAAGAGATTGCCTGCAAAGTTGGTAGATGGATATAGCCACAATGGGGAAGAATATTTTAAATTAATGGAAGCTCAAGCAAGAAGAAATCTAATGCACCCCATCCCTTCCAAAAACACATTGCTCCCCACAACATGCCTGGCAATGAAACTAGTTATATAGAAGCACATGTTCTATCACTTTTAAAAGACTTATATGTGTTATATGTTTTTGTGTGTTCATGAGTGTATATAAGGTACCACGTGTATACTAGTACCAAGGATAGAAAATTGTTATCAGAGCTTCTGTAGCTGGAGTTATAGGTTGTTTTGAGCCACTAGGTGTGTGTGGTTAAGTAAATCTGGATCTTTAAAAAGAGCACAAAGTGCTCTTAACCCATGAAACATGTTTCAGTATCCATGTTTGATCATTTTCTAATGGAGACGTAGTATTTTGGTTGGACACTTACTATTTCTCTCAGGAAAGCAAGTTCATAAAAGATGCTTGGCTAGACCTCCTTTTGAAAGACATTATTTTATCTTGCTATACATGAAAGTAATATTATATGTTGCACTGTTTCTGAGGGGACTACAAGCTGTTAAGTAATGGGCAAATCACTTACCAATATAGTAGGATTTGGGGGCAAGCTACCTGTGTTCAGATACTAGATCTGCGATTTTTCAGTGAGCTTGGATTGTTAATTTTTTTTGAAGAACTGTAGTTAAAACTCCTTCATTCATTGAGTTATTTTAATAGATAAATGAATGAGTAGGTTATTTGGCACAGTATATGAAATATACTAATCATTCAACTAAGTGATCATGATACCAAAAACACAAAAAAATATTAGTGCAAGGATGATTGGGTAAATGAAGGAGCTAGAGAAAGGACCCAAGGAGATGAAGGGTTTGCAGTCCTTAGGACAAACAACAATATGAACTAACTAGTATCCTCAGAGTTCCCAGGTACTAAATCACCAACCAAAGAGTACACATGGTGGGACTCATGGCTCCAGCAGCATATGTATAGTAGCTAAGTCGGTCATCAATGGGAGAAGAGGCCCTTGATCCTGTGAAGGTTCTATCTCCAGTGTAGGAAAATGCCAGGGCCAGTAAGCAGGAGAGGGTGGGGTGGCGAGCAGGGGAAGATGAGAGGGTAGAAGGGTTTGTTCTTGTTGTTTTTGTTTTTTGTTTGTTTGTTTGTTTGTTTTTGTTTGGTTTTGGTTTTGGGGGGTTTTTTTGGAGGGGAAACTGGGAAAGGAGATATCATATGATATGTAAATAAAGAAAATATCTAATAAAAAAAAAAGAATGATTAGGTAAAGAAGAGAAAGACTTCCAGGTCTCATGTCTATGTTGTTTGCTCATATGTAATTCTGGAAAGAAATGTTAACATTTTAGAATCTAAGATATTGCAGGTTTTCCATGAACAATGAGCTATTCTAGTTCCTTGTTCTTTCCATTTCAGTATTATTAAATTTAGTCCAAAAATTCTTTTTCTATTAAAAGTTTTAAGAGTTAGTTATTCAGATGAAATGAAAATTTCCTGACATAACTATAAACTCTATTCCTGGATAAAAAAATTAATATCCAAGGAATCAGAATGCTTTGTATAGTGCATGTGGTTCCTTTAGCTTCATTTAACCTTCCTCACCAACAAAATGATTTTTATTAAATTTAAGAAAAACAAAGTCACACTGTTCCTAGTATTCTATCATTATTGTCATATAAATAGCATCAGTATTTAAAATAAATGTATAAGAAAGAGTCATGGTTTCTGTATCTGGAAATATGATTAGTTCCTATCTCTGCATTCTGAGATAAGTGAATTTTGCTGATTTTATACTCAAAACTCCCCAACATATACTATATAGAAGAGTTTTTCATATATAATTCTTTTCATATAGTCTGAAAATTTTCCCTGAGATTTAACATTGAAATTCTGGGTTATTTATGTTTTAATAGATGCTGATACATTCATGGCATTAAGATACATATATTATATAAAATATTACATATTTATAAAGATATACATATATATTAAGGTATAAAATGTTACATATTAAACTTTACTTATATTTAGCATTATATATATAGCATTTATTTACACATATAATTAACATTTAAAATTTTTCATTGACTTTATTTTCTAATCTTCTTGGAAGTCCTTTCTACTCATAATTCAAAAGCATCAGCAATTATTTCCCAGATGAATAAACTGGATTAATCAATAAGCCAGTTTTCTTCCAGCCCGAAATTTTCTGTTCCATGGACTTGCTCAATGTCTCTGGGACTCTGATGAGTGTTATAGTTATTTTAAAGAATGGGTGGTCTCTCCCAGTGGACAGTTTAGTTGGCATGTGACATCTTTGTTTCTGCTATGTAGCAGTGTTGAGAGGCTTAGTGGTCAACCACATGATTCTAAATAAAAAAAAAAATGAATATGGTGTGGTTAAGGGATTAATTGGTGAAACATATCTACCATTGAGAGAGTTCACAGTGAGAAAGAACAAGTAAGGGAGAAAATCAAAGTCTAAACATCAGATATGAGGATGACTCTGTGAATAGACAGTGCTTAAAGGGAGTGAGGCTTAAATATAAGCACATGTTGCTGTCATGTTCTCAATCACTCTTACTGATTAGTTATGTATGTGTCCATATCACCAGTGCTAAGTTTCATATAATATAAATAACTGTTTAAAATGCTTCCCCCAAAAGGGGTGACTCAATTAAGACATGTCTCATGCTTTGTTGGGGCTCTTTGGGAGAGACTATGAAATCTTTAGGGTGAGCAGCCTTTTTAGAGGGAGAGCTGAGAATGAGTAGCCTTGTTCTACTTTATTCTCTCTCTCTCTCACTCTCTCTCACTCTCTCTCTCTCTCTCTCTCTCTCTCTCTCTCTCTCTCTCATCTCTTTCTCTCTCATTGTTGTGAATCAATGAAATGTTACCAACAATCTTATTTCTGTTACCATGCCATGGCTTTCTTCCCATAAGGACTCTACCCCTCTGGAATTATAATCTAAAACAAACTACTCAGTAAGTTCTTTTTTTTCTTGTCATGGTGTTTTGCCATAGCAACAGACACATAACTGATGCTAAAGATCAACAATGCTAAAATAACTATCTTAGAAGCTGAGACTAGAGAAGAAAGCCACCTATGACATAATGCCAGCAGTCTTTTCTCCAACTATTCCCATGTTTTCCCATTAAGATGGAGTTGTCATATGAAAATGGAGCCTTTCCACATACAATGATTTGTTTTGTTAATTTAAATTGTTTCGCTAATTTTAAATAAAATTCCATTTGTTTTAACAAGAATCTCAATTTGTGATTCTTATTCAATGTTTTATAGCTTTAAGTTGTTTTCTCTATAACTGTGATTCTGAGGAAAACTAAGGAAATATAGTTTGTTTTTAACAAACTCTTGATTTAGCAGGCCAATAAACTCAATAATGTGTTGTAAAAATAAGTCAATCTTGGATAGAAACCAACAACATAATTAGACTGGTGTGCCCCTGGCTACTGTATCATAAACCAGACATTTCATAATGCTTGAAAGAGTTTAACACTCCAGCAGCCAGGAAATGTTTTTCTGTTTAGGACCTGAAATTGTACATTGTTTCTCTTAACAATATGAACCAATATTTAAAAAGATAACTGCACTATTGGGCTCTCATGGATTAGCATAACTGTAGGACATTTTCCCCTCTCATTTCTTATTCCATTAACTTTCCTATGATTTTCTCATATATAGATGAAAATTACATAAAGCATGCTAAAGTTAATAAGGAAATGTGTATCTATGTATTCAATATTTGTTGAAATTTATTTCACTTAAAGTGTCATTATGAATGAGAGTACCTGCAAAAACCATTGACATATCTTTGGAGTTTGTTCATAGTATGAATAAAAATGAACTGGGCAGATGGCTTTCTGAACAAGAATGAGTCTGAATACTTAGCACCCTTATAAAATACTGGGCACGGCAACCATTCTCACACCTTTAAGCCTAGCACATGGAGAGAAGTTCATTGGGGCTTACTGGTGGCCAGTTCAGTTTCCGCTCTAAAGAGAGTCTGTCTCTGTGATAAAGGCAAAAAGAGATACGGGAAGATACTTGACACCATCCTGAACTCCACTTATCTGTATACACATACACACAGAACTCCCCAACCTACACATATGCACACATGTGCACATACATGCATGAACATGCACAAATGTATAAAAGAGAAAGGAAAAACAAATCAAGTGCAAAAGCCCTAGTAGAGTTAGATGTATCTTGAAGTCCAAATGAGGATGTTATCAGACAAATCAGAATATTAATGAGAATAAATCCACAAGAAGGAGAACTGTGCCAGGCAGTGGCCTTTAATCCCAGCACTTGGGAGACAGAGACAGGTGGCTTTCTGAGTTCGAGACCAGCTTGGTCTACAGAGTGAGTTCCAGGACAGCCAGGGCTACACAGAGAAACCCTGTCTCGAAAAAAACAAAAGAAAAACAAACAAGCAAACAAACAAAAAACCCAAAAGAAGTAGAATTGTGCATACAGAACATCATTGAGTGGCTTTAATTTGTTTCATTCCTCTGGAGCTTGTTGTATCTCAGGCATTCTGACAAATATGAGGTGAAGTATGCTATAGATGGATGGATGAGATAATTCCATTATATTTTTATAAGGAACACTTAATCTGGCTATTTTAAAATTGTGTGTGAGTGTGTGTGTGTGTGTGTGCATGTGTGTGTTGGGGTCCTTGGGTTCTTTTAAGTATGGAATCAGATCATTTGAAAACAGTATAACTTCTTTCTTTTCTGATTATTTTAGTCATAATAACTTGCATTGGCCTATTATTTCTGTTATTTCTCAGCCTACATTTCAAAAGGTATATTTAGTAAAGGTAAAGAGAGTGGGTACCATCATCTCATCCCAGATATTAGAGAAAATTTTCTGAGGTTTTCTGTATTCAGTTATAATGGCTATAGGTTTGCCATATACATATTTAATTATGTCAGAACATATTTCATCTGTTATTAATTTCTTCAAGGTTTTTATCATGTAGTTATAATGATCTAGGTTAAGTTCCTCTATTTTTTGCATCTATTATGATAATCATATGATTTCTGTCTTTAATTTCATTAATTTTTGTGTACTATTAAATTCATTAAATTTGTATATATTGACCCTTGCATTACTATGATAAGATTAAATTGGACATGATGTACCATTTTTTTTTTAATGAAATCTTGAGTTTGGAAAGTATTTTCTTGAGGGATTGTATGTCGTTGATCATCAGGAAGATTGATTTAGGATCTTCGTTGGCCTCTTTTTGCTTTGGGTATCAGTTATCCTACCTTCACAGAATGATTTTAGGAGTTTCCCATTCTACTTCATGGAGCAGGTTAAACAAAAGTAAGAAATTCCTTGCAAGTCTGATAGAATTCAGCAACAAATTTATATCTATCCTTGAACTTTTATTTGTAGGAACTTAATTAATACTTCAGTTATATTCTTGTCATGAGTATATTTGTTTGTTGATATGTTATGTGCATTTATTAATTTCTTCTAGGTTTCCAAATTTGATGAAATGTAAGTTTTCCAAGTGTTCATTTTTTGACTTCTGGATATAAGTTCTTTCAGTAAAATAAGCATGTTGAATATAACAATCAGTAGCCTTCATACATATTAACAGCGACTTTCATGAGAGAAATAAATCAGCAAAAATATCCAATTCACATTGGCCTTAAAATGCCTAGGAATAAACTTCCAATGAAAAATTTGGAACTAGAATATAATCCTAATTTTTAATGAACATACAAAAGACTGTGAACAATGTAAACAGTACTTGTATAAAGAAAACTACCAGAGGTGCCACACTGCCCAACCAGAGCTATGGCATAGTGGGATAGCCTTGGCACAAAGATGGGTGTTTTATGGGTAAAGATCTTGAAAACATGCTCTTGAAATAGTCAGGCATTTCCTCCAGTGATGTATCGAGCCCTGGATATCCCCTTGCAATCAGTCACCAGAGCTCACACAAGCCCACCCACACCAGCTCACACACAGACACACACACACCAGCTCACACGCAGACACACCCACACAAGCTCACACATAGACACACATACACAAGCTCACACGCAGACACACACACACACAAGCTCACACGAGCCCATCCACACAAGCTCACACGCAGACACACCCACACAAGCTCACACACACACACACACACACACACACACACACACACATCAAAGTCTCTTTTAAAACAAGGAGCACTAATAATGCTAACAGACAACACTTCCAGACTTATGTATAGACCAGAACTTTTTGAAAACTACTATAATAGTACAAGAAATATATACAAGAATTGATAAATAGCTTTACATGAAATTAAGAAACTTCTATAAACCAAAATAAATATTAAAAACTAAGCAGAAAGCTAAAGAATGAGAGAAAAACTCTTAAAGCTGTACTTAAGACAATTGATTTACATATAGACTATATAAAGAACTGCAAAAATTGAACACACACACACACACACACTGACAACTAACAATTAATAAGTTGACCAATGATCTCAACAAGAACTTCCTAAAAAAAGACATACGACCAATGTGCAGTCAACAAAATTAGACTATAATGTCAATCAACTGGTTAATGTACAATAAAGATTTGGCACATACATAAAATTGAGTCATATTCAGCCATAAAAAACGCATATAACCATGAAGTTAATAGGAAAATAGATAGAAATTGAATATACACACACATATACAATATATATATATATATATATATATATATATATATATATATATATAAAGTAATTTGTTTTCAGGAATTTTATCTTTCCCCTCACATTTAGTTCCAAGTCTCCAACTTTCAAATATGCATTCTTTGACTAAGTAAATGTGTTTAAAGCATAAGTGTCTAGAAAGGGGGCTCCTATATCAGGAATGAAAGGAGACTTTCAGGAAGGACAGCAGAGAGAAAACACCGGAGTAAAGTAAATGAGATCATTTGCTGCAGGGATGGGGAAACAATACGAGTATGTGAAGAGGCTTGTCTGACTACTCATTGACTGTACCTCTCTAGTCCTAGAATCTAGAACCACTCATGGAAATAGGATTGTTGTTGTGAAACTGGTAATGCAAAGGGCAGTGTCAGCAAAAGCAAGCATTTCCAGGCACACAGTTGTAAGGAATGAGTGAATGTTCCCGAACGGGGATTTCTGACTTAGTTTAACTTCCCAGTGTAAAGTTGATGTCAGAAATAAAAGGAGTTCCAGAGTCTCCTCCAAAAGAGCCTTGACCCTCCTTACTTCCTTCTCCCCAGGTTCTAGCTGTTTCTGAAGAGCGAGCCTCAGTGTATCTCAGCAAACAAGTCATTGATGATTAGCAGGCAGAGATGGGAACATCCTCCGGAAGTGCTCCGCCCACAGTGTATCCCAGAACCGTTTGTCCATTGATCCTTAGTAATTAGTGTAGCATTCCACATTCTCCACTGTGCCTGACTCATACGTGATATAGATGATTACGTAGAAACACAGAGGCATCGAAATTCTCTCTACTCTCATAACTTATTTTTCAAATTAGGAAAAAATAATTTCTGTTTTAGGAACTGGAAAATAAATTTCCTCCTTTGTGCAATTCTGATGGTCCTGTCAGACAATAGACATATGTATATCACCTCACCAGCTTCATGTGGAAAGGTTAAAGACAAGCAATTCTTGTCACAATTTCTGGTGTCATGAAAATATTTGTGAAATAAAAATAACAAAGAATGAAATACTTCGAACAGTACTTCATCTGTCATGTACAGTGAAAGCGATCTTGCCCCTGAATAACTTTGATTATACCATTATTAGAATAATTTTCATCTGTTATGACATATTATCTCTACTGTTTAACAAAGAGGAAAATGTAACTTCTCCACACAATAGAAAAATAACTTCAATATTTTCCTCTAACCAGCTTCTGGTGATCTCTGTAGAAAATCTCTTCAATTATCCTTACCAGCAATGTCGTGGACTTTTGTACATCTGGCAGCCAGCAAAACTTAGCTACCCTATGATTTACTCAATTTAAACAGCGTTGTTTATGGAGGGTTACATAGTGATCAAGTGTGCTCTTTCATGTTTATTCAGATATCCACAGCAGTATTTATTTGGCTGTGGGTGTTCTTGTGATTTGAATGTTTCATTTCCACCAAAGTTGCCAGTAATAAGCACTATCTTTTCTTGCTACATTTAAAAATCCCCTTTATAACTCATTTTATATTATACACCCACAAATCCTCACTTCCTGTTTGGAAGATACTCATTTTTGTGCTCATCCTGGAAACAGTTTTCTTTAAGTAAGAGAAGGTTCACCACAAAACCCCTACAAACAAAGTGTAAAAAAAAAAAGGCACTGCAATTTAAATATATTATTATATTGTAAATTATCCACAAGTAGCATTTATAGTTTTACTCTGCCACATAGTAGACAATTCATTCAGAACTACAGACTCCTCAAAGGAGACAATAGAAAAATAACTGTCATCAAAACTCTTGCAGATTTTATCCAATGAGGAAACTTTACTTCATTTTTATTGTATCTGTGCAGTGGGTAATTGCTAAAATTAAGTCTCTGAAAGATGAAGGAGTGCTATCCATCTTAGGCTGTATCTCATATATACAGAGGATGACAGGGCTCATGCTTTTGGAATTAATAAAAAGAATTGTTAATGGAAATACCTCAATAATGAAGGATTGGCTATCAATCGCCATTCACAGATTCAGGGGGAAAGGTAATGGAGAGATGATAATATCTCCACTTAGTATTTTTTATTTAAAAGCTCATTAGTCGCAATATTCCACAAGGCAGTGGGAATCTAAAACTGAACAAACAGCAGAGAGAAAGATGTTCAAATGACAATTATAAAATATGTTTTATCATGTAGACACAATAGACATATTACCAAACAAATTTCAAGTAAAAGAGAGCTAGAAAAATGGAAGATAAGTAGACAAATAGAACTGGAAGATTTTTTTTTTGTCAATTTATCCATTTTATTTATCCATTTTATTTATTTATTTATTTATTTATTTATTCACTTTACATCCCATTATCAGCCCCCCTTCTCTTCTAGCTACCCCTCACACAGATCTCTTTCATTCTAGCTCCCCCTTCTTCTTTGTGTAGGAGGAGCCCCCTCTGGGTATTAGTCTCCAACACTTATGCACACACACACACACACACACACACACACTCACTCACACACATCTGTGCACCAAGTCACTGGACAACTAGGCACATCCTTACCCATTGAAGCCTGACAAGGCATACCATTTTGGGGAATGGGATCGATAGGCCAGCAGACAACAGACTCAGGGACAGCCCCTGCCCAGTTGTTTGAGGAGACACCTGAGCACCAAGCCGCTCATATATTACATATGTGCAGGAGGCTTAGGTCCAGCCTGAACTCATTCTTTTTTGGTGATTCAGTCTCTGGAAGCCCCCAAGTGTTCAGGTTAATTGACTTTGGTGTTCTTCCTGTGGATCCTTATACTCTTCAAGTCCATCAGTCCCTCTCCCCAATCTTTCATAATATTCCCTGAGCTCCATCTAATATTTGGGTGTAAGTCTCTGCATCTATTTCCATTGGCTGCTGTTCGAGCCTCTCAAAGGAAATTATGCTAGGTTCTTGTCTGCAAACATAACAGAGTATCATTAATTGTGTCAGGGATTAATAGTATCAATAGCTTGTTCATGGGATGGGTCTCAAGTTGGGACAGTCATTGACTTCCATTTCTGTTCTATCTTTCTACCTGAACTTCTTGTACATAGCTAAGTTCTTAGCAGCTTTATTCATAATAACCACAAACTGGAAACAATTCACATACCTCTCTACTGAAGAACAGATAAAGAAAATACTGTTCATTTATACTATGGAATACTACACAACCATTAAAAACAATGATATGAATTTTACAGGCAATTATGTGGAACTAGGAAATATCATCTTGGGTGAGTTAACCCAGACCCAAAAGGATATGCATGGTAGATCTGTACTCACTTATTAGTGTATAAAGTACAGGACAACCCTGCTATATTCCACAGACCCAAAGAAGGCAAATGACAAGGAGGTGAGGATGGTTGGATCTTTCTCAGAAGGGGAATAAAAACAAATATCAGGGGTGGATGGAAGGAGGGATCAGGGTGGGAGAGGGGGTGAGGAGGAGAGCAGAGACATGGAGATCAGATGTTGGTAGAGAAAGATAGAGAGAAGAGAAAGTGGTAGTTGGTGGGGAAGCAGTCTCTAGGACCTGCCAGACACCTGGATTTGGGGAAGATCCTAGGGTGTCTATAGGAGTGGCTCTAGGTGAGACTCTTAGTGTAAAGCACAACCAACTACATTTTTGAAGAAACTCCATTTTGTGCAAGACTAGGGGCTAAACTCCAATTCCAGGAAGAAAATCACAGAGTCCTCCTGAGCAAGCATCCTATGGCATCACCCCCACTCCCCGCCGAGTGCCCCCTTTCCCCACCCACTGCTTAGCATCCTGTGTGAAAACTCCCCAAGTTTGCTGTAACCACAATAAAATCCCTTAACCTCTAGACTTGGAACTCTCACTCTGACCCGATGCATCAATGGTGAAATTCTGAGAGACCATGCTTGCTCATTAGTTAGTTCATAATAAAGACCCTTATGTGTCTTACATCAGAATTGATTCCTCACTGATCTTTGGGTACCTGAAACTTGAGCGTAACACTAGCAGCGGGGATCTGGATCTGGAAGTGACCACTTCTTCTAGCCAGGCAAGACTCCCAGAGGAGGTTACTCACCCAGAATCCCTTGGACCCAAAATGTGTCCTGCGTACAATTTATCCAGTTTTAATGTTCTTTGGAGCATTAATTATTTACTCATGCCCAGTGAGGGGGAAAAGTGCTATTATTGGAAAGGAGCTGCATTGTGGCTACTGTGGAGGGAAGCCTGAGGCCTTGCGGGACTCAGGTCTTTCATCACTCATAACATTCCTTATCATTACTGTAGCTAGGTTAATAAAGCTGTGAGACAATACCTCAAGAAGCAAAAAGACAAAGTTACTGTAAAAACTAATGCTTCCAGAAGTGTTCATGGTCTAAGTTGGTTGGCAGCTGACACACAAAGGTAAACAAATATAATTGTTAATAATAATAATAGTAATTTACAGTTATATTAATAAAGATAAGAATAAGTTACTTGTAAGAAAAAAATTATTTAATAGGTTATTAATTTAAGAGGCTAGTGATGTAGCCAGTATTTTCAGAAAAAGCACTTTTCCTTGTCTCTGATATGTAAGTTTACGCTCTTAAGCCTTCCATAAAACTAGCAGGGAACATTAGATTTTTTGAATTGTATTACTGTGCGCTTTCAGTCATCATGATGCATATATTAAATGTAGCCACATTAAAGTTTCTTTTAGTGTATATTAAAAGGAAATGAATGCAACCGCATTAATGCTATTTGAACACTCTGCTAAGCATATTATTTGCAGGTTTGATTGTCAGTCACCAATGTATAATATTTGGATTATTATTTTTTTTTAGCAAGACTAAAAGGTAAGTACATATTCTTAATTATAGCGACACACATCCTCCTTATTAAATATCCAAGAGAAAGAAGCATGACTTCCTGATTCCATGTGGCAAGAAGAATATGGGAATAAATTCTTTTCTTTTTAATAATTTCTACTTCTATGTAGGAGATAGATTGAGAAGCTTATCTTGAGGTTATACCTTTAAATAGTCAGATTAAAAGTGGTTATGAAATAGCTTTTCAGGCTTGGGCCCAGATGGAGCTCATTCACAGTCTATTTCCATCATAATAGGATCTAAGAAGTGAATGCAAGGGGAAAGAGGGCCGATTCAGCCCATGACACAATGTGAGATTGTTCTCAACAGCAATATCTGTGCGTTTTTATACCGCCTTGAAGACTCTCGGGTCTTTTGGCCTCATTATCTTTAGCTCAGAAATCAGTTTCCTAATACCAGTGATGAGAATTCCACTGAGCCTTTTCTCTATCCTTAATAAGTACAATGAAAGAAGTATTTTAGGAAACTAAATATAAAATATGAAAGAATTTTGGGCATAAAAGTCCTTGGTGGAGCTGGCTAAAGCATGGTTCTGAAGAAAAAAGAAAGAAAGGAAGGAAGGAAGGAAGGAAGGAAGGAAGGAAGGAAGAAAGAAAGAAAGAAAGAAAGAAAGAAAGAAAGAAAGAAAGAAGGATCTTTCGTTTCCAAAATAAAGCACTAGCTTGTGAGGTGAGAATTATTTAACAGAGTATCTGAAACAAAAAAGCAAAATCTGAGGAAGTTGAAAAATGGACTGCATAGGCTATATGAGGGGTAATTGCATTTCTATGATCCTGTGTGCAGAAGCACTGGAATTATTAAGATTCTTAACTGCTTATGAGCACTATGTGTGAAAAGGCCAGTTTACATTGCAGAGGAAGTAAGATTAGATGTGTCATGTTCCCCCTTTTGTTCTTCTTGTTTCTCTTATGATGAAAAAGTTTTGACTTATTTCGACAAACCAGTCCACAATTAGTTTACATTAGAAATTCAATCATTAAGAAAATTGACATTAAAAATTAATTATGACAAAACACCCACAGTTTAGTACTTTCCTTGTAGTCATTTTCTTTTTTTTTTTTTTAGATAATTTCTTTATTTACATGTAAATTTTCCCTTTCCCAGGTTCCCCTCCAAAAAACAAACAAACAAACAAACAAAAACAACAAGAACAAACTTCTTTTGCCTCCCCCCTCCCCATGCCTGCCACCCCACCCTCTCCCACTTATTGGCCCGGGCATTCCCCTACACTGGGGCACAGAACCTTCACAAGGCCGAGGTCCTTTCCTCCTATTGATGATCAAATCTGCAGTCCTCTACTATACACATGCTGCCAGAACATTCAGTCCCACCCTGTATAGTCCTTGATTGGTGGTTGGGTCCCTGGGAGCTCTGAGGGTACTAGTTAGTAATTGTTGTTCATCCTAAGGGGCTGCAAACCCTTCAGCTCCATAGAACTTTTCTCTAACTCCTTCATTGGGGACAGTGTACTCAGTTCAATGAATGGCTGTGAGCCTCTACATCTGTATTAGTCAGGTATTGTAAGAGCCTCTCAGGAGATAGCTATATGCTTGTCCTTCCTTCAGTCTCTGCTCCATAGTTAATCTCTGCCACTCTTTCTGTGTGTGTTTGGTTCCCCTTTTTAAGAAGGAATGAAATGTCCACCTTTTGGTCTTCCTTCTTCTAAAGTTTCTTGTGGTTTGTGGGTCATTCCTCCTATATTCCAAACTTCTGGGCTAATAACCACTTATCAGAGAATGCATACCATGTGTGATCTTTTGTGATTGGGTTACCTCACTCAGGATGATACTCTCCAGATCCATCCATTTCCCTAAGAATTTCATAAATTCATTGTTTTTAATAGCTGAGTAGTACTCCATTGTGTAGATGTACCACACTTTCTGTATCTGTATTAGTTTACATTAGAAATTCAATCATTAAGAAAATTGACATTAAAAATTAATTAGGACAAAACACCCACAGTTTAGTACTTTCCTTGTAGTCATTTTCAAATGCCAGAAATGGCTAATGCATCAGTACTATTTGTTTCATAACAGTACTTAGTACTTGCTGTTGATAACATTAGAAGAGAAGAAGCTAAGCTACAAACAACATTAAATCATCCTATATGTCTGTCTATCATATTCTTCTAACAATCCAAGAGGGAGGAATAAAGAAAGGAGAAGGAGGAAAACGAAGACAAAAGTAGCAGCAAGCAGTGATCAGGTGTGATAAGCAGTCCAAGCAACCCCCACCAAAGGCAAGACATGTTCAAATTTTGACATGAAGTCTTTAGAGCCTAAGCTCATTAGTCCTGTAATAACTCATTGGAAACTAAATATGTATGGGAATACAGAAATATTTGTCTCACATACTGAATATTTATGAGGAAAAGTCAGAAAAACAGTAGATATAGTAACATGCAAATTTCAAGTAAAGAGCATTTAGATAAATGGAGACCTAAAATTTGCCTGGCAAAGAATTCAAAATAAGTATGTAGAAGAAACTCCTAAAAGAGAATTATGTCAGGAAGATGGCAGACAAAGACCCTCTCACCAACCTCACAGACACAGCTGAGTATATCTCAAGAGTGCTCCAAAGTACAACAAATCCAGGTGCTGGTCAGATTTTTGACAACTTAATAAATTCCAAATTCATCTGGGAAGAGGGAATCTTAATAGAAGAAGAAGACCTCCATCAGATTGGCCTGTAGACAAATGATAGGACTTTATTAATGAACGCAGTGAGAGGTACTGCTGTTTCAGAGCAGGGTGCCCCATTGTAAAGAAAGCTGGCTTTGCAAGTCAGGAAGCAGAGTCTATGGACTTGCTTCAGTATCTGCCTCCAGGTTCCTGTTTTGACACACATCTTTTCATGATAGACCACAAGTAGCCTCCAGTACTGTGTAGCCATCAGTAGTTACTACTGTCACCTCCACAGTGATCCATATCTGTACTCACCACTGTGGACCTTATAAGAACTCACCACCTTGACTTTCACTGTGTAGCCATTACTACTCACCACCCAGAACTCCAGAGCCTTTGGCACTGAGGTTTATCTCAGTTTTGATAATAAACTCAGTGGGTAGAAAATCTACACCAGCAGATCATCCTCAGAAACTGGATCTCCACAGCACAGCAGGGAGGTAGAATTCAAGCTTTCAGGCTGAGGACCATTGTATCAACCAAGGCCCTGGAGCCAGCAACAGCTTGTGTTTCCTGGATCTGAGCAGACTCAGGAGCCATATTCCAGAACAACTCTACTGATGGGCTATTGAACTCATATTGTCTAATGTGGTGATGGCGCATCATCCAGTGATTGAAATGACAATCAGGAGACACAGAAACAGAATGATTAGGAAAAAGAGAGAGAGAGAGAGAAACTCAAGTATTGCCCAAATGACCAGTAACAATAAATATCTAAAACATCTGAGCATTCCTCAGAAAGAATTTGAAGTCCTTAAAAAGTTGGTCAAGCTCTGGGAGAAGAGAACTCAATAAAATCAAGAAAAATACACAATGAAGAATTTGCTAAGGACAGAAATTAAAATAAAAATCAGGAACTAAAGCATGAAATGAAAAATAGGCAAGATACAACAAAGAATTTCCAGAGAAGATTTGATGAAGCTGGAGAAAACCTCATCAAAGCATAAAGCAGGTCACTTGGAATTACTAAGAAAAAGGTGACAAGAGAAAAAAAAAGCATATAGAGTTTATGGAGTATAGCAAACAAATCAAGCACAAACTACAGAATTTCCAGGGGAGCAGAAGGAAAAAGACAAGTGAGTAAAATGTTTAACAAGACAAATTTGTAAAAAAAGAAATTACAAAATAAATCTTATCTTATTCACAATAATTTCAAAACAAAGAATACCTAGATACAAACCTAAGCAAGGTGGTGTAAGATCTCTATAACGAAAATATTGAGAAAATAAAGAAATCAACTGAAGGAATGCAGAAGACTTAAATACCTCCAAGTTTACTGATCAGCAGAATAAAGGTGAAACTGTTTTTATTGTTTCATTGTAATTCTAATCCTAAGTGAAAAAAATACTAAAATTCACATAAAAACGTAAAAGCAAGAGTAATTCTGATAAACTTAACAATGCTGAAAGTATTAGAACACCCATCCTCAGTTTGTAATGCCACCAGCAATGGAGGAGTGTTCCTCTTTCTCCACATCCTTGCCAACATGTGCTGTCCCCTAAGATTTTGATCTTAGCCATTCTGATTGGTGTAAGGTGGAATCTCAGGGTCATTTTGATTTGTATTTCTCTGATCACTAAGGACTTTGAACATTTCTTTAGGTGCTTCTCAGCCATTCGAGATTCCTCAGTTGTGAATTCTAGGTTTAGTTCTATACCCCATTTTTTGATTAGGTTGTTTGTTTTGTGTGTGTGTGTGTGTGTGTGTGTGTGTGTGTGTGTGTGTGTGTGTGTGTGTTTAACTTCTTGAGCTCTTTATATATTTTAGATATTAGCCCTCTGTCCAACGTGGAGTTAGTGAACATTTTTTCCCAATATATAGGTTGCCCATTTGTCTCATTGACTATGTCCTTTGCCTTACAGAAGCTTTCCAGTTTCATGAGGTCCCATTTATCAATTCTTGATCTTAGAGCATGAGAAAATTGGAAATAGATCTACCTGAAGACCCAGCTATACCACTCTTGGGAATATACCCAAAAGATGCTCCACCATGCCATAGGGGCACGTGTTCCACTATGCTCATAGTGGTCTTATTTGTGATAGCCAGAAACAGGAAACAACCCAGGTGTCCCATGACAGAAGAATGGATACAGAAAATGTGGCTTGTTTACACATGGAATATTACTCCACTATTTAGAAGGAGGAAGGACATCCTGAGTTTTGCCAGCAAATGGATGGAACTTGAAAATATCATCCTGAGTGAGGTAAATCATAATCAAAGGACATGCATAGTATGTACTCACTAATAAGTGGATATAAGCCAAAAAAAAAAAAGAATAAAAAGTAAAAAAAAAAAAAAAAAATATAAAAAAGGACAGAATACGTAAGATACATTCCACAGAACTCAAAAAGTTCAACATGTGCCCAACTTTGGATGCTTCGGTCCCACTTGGGAGGGAGAAGAAAGCAATCACAAGTGGGGTGGGGGGGGCAGGACATCCTCATGGAGACAGGTGGAGGAGGTATAGGATGTGGAACAGTCGGAGGGTGGATGGAGGGAAGGGTGAATAAATATGGAATGTAAAAAATAAATAAATTAATAAAAATAATATAAAAAATACCCATCTTCATATTAGATCACAAAGGATGGTATTAGCAGCAATACAGGGGGAGAAGTACAGAGGGTCAGGAAATTAAAACAAGATGTGTATCAGTAGGGAGATGAGGACTGGCCACTAGAAAGTCCCAAGAGGTTCCCAGGACCTAACAGGGATGACATTAGCTGAAATGTCCAACAAGGGGTGAGACAGGCATGGCTCCTGGGTGAGGGATGGAGCCACTGAGCCATCTCAAAATTTTTAACCCAGAATTGTTCTGGGTTAAAGGAAATCAGAAGCAAAGCGTGAGACAGAGACTGAAGGAAAAGTCATCCAGAGACTGCCCCACCTAGGCATTCATTCCCTCTGCAGACACCAAACCCTGACATTATTGCTGATGTCAAGAAGTGCTTGTTGACAAGAGCCTGGTATAGCTGTCCCCTAAGAGGCTGTGCCAGAGCCTGACCAATACAGATACAGAAACACACAGCAGCCAACCATCAAACTGAGTGCAGGGACCCCAATGAAGGGGCTAGGGAAAGAATTGAAGGAGCTGAAGGACATTGCAACCCCATAGGAAGAACAACAATATCAACTAACTGGACCACTCAGAGCTCCAAAGGAATAAACCACTAACCAAAGAGTACACATGAAGGGACCCATGGCTCAAGCTGCATATGTAGTAGAGGATGGCCTTAGCTGGCATCAGTGGGAGGAGAGGCCCTTGGTCATGTGAAGGCTCGATGCACCAGCGTAGGGGGATATGAGAGGGGTGATGTGGGAGTGGGTGAGTGGGGAAGTGGGGAAGTACCTTCATAGAGGCAGGCGGAAGAAAATGGGATGGGAGATTTGCTGAGGGGAGACCAGGAAGGAGATAATATTTGAAATACAAATAAATGAAATAAGTAATAAATAAATAAATAAATAAATAGAAACAAACAAACAAAGAAAGAAACATAGAAAGAGATATGTGCTCCAGTGAAACTGAAAACCAAGGCATTAACCCAGGCAAGTACACGACAGCTATCTGATTTTTTAACGTAATTAATTCATTAATTCATTTTTCATCTTAATTGCTGCCCCCTTCTGGTCTGCCCCTCACACAGTCCCTACTCCCATTCCTTCTCCTCTGAGATGGTGGAGCCCCCTCCCCATTCCTTCACCCTGGCATATCAAGTCTCTGCAGGGCTAGGCTTATCCTTTCCCACTGAGGCCTGTCAAGATAGCCCAGTTAGGAAATGGGATCCACAGACAGCCTTATAGAAAGGCCCCATTCCAGTTTTTGGGGGATCGACATGAAGATCAAGCTGCACATCTGTTACATAAGTGCAGGAGAACTAGGCCGAGCCTGTGTATGCTCTTTGGTTGGCGTTTCAGGCTCTGAGAGCCCTAAAAGGTCCAGGTTAGTTGACTATGTTGGTCTTCCTGTGGGGTTCCTATCTCCTTCAGAGCCTTCCATTCTTCTCCCAACCCTGCATCTGTTTTAGTCGCCTGCTGGGTGGAGCTTCTCAGAGGACAGTATGCTAGGTGCCTGTCTGCAGGCTTAACAGACAGACAGTCATTAATAGTGTCTAGTATTGCTCTTTGCCCATGGGATGGGTCTCAAGTTGGACCAGTCATTGGTTAGCCATTTGCTCGGTGTCTGCTCCATTCGCCATCCCTACATTTCATGTGGACGCTCTACACTTTGTGTTAAATGTTTTGTGGGTGGGTTTGTGTCCCTATCACTCCAATGGGGTTCCTGCTTTGTTACAGAAAGTGGCTTTTTCAGGTTCCAAATCCTCACACTGTGAGTTTCAGCTAATATCCACTCTATTGATTCCTGGGAAACCTTCAGGCCTCCTAATCCTTCTTCCTTCAGCAGCTGCACATTTTCATTCATTTCCTTAGCCTTCTGATTTCCCCTGTTATTTCCCTACTCGTCCCCTCTCTCACCCAGTCCCTCCACCCATCTTCCTCCTATGACAATTTTATTCCCCCTTCTAAGTGAGACTCAAGCATCCTTGCTTGGGCCTTCTTTCTTGTTCAGCTTCTTTCAGTCTGTGAAGTGTAGTGTGGGCATTCTGTATTTTATAGCTAATATTCAAATGAGTACATACCACGCATATCCTTTATCACGCTACACAAAACTCATTTCCAAATTGATCAGAGACCTCAAAATAAAACCAGATATACTATAACTGATATTATAGAAAGTGGGACTAGCCTTGAACTCATTGGTACATGAGACAACTTTCTGAACATAACATCAATGGCTCAACCTTTAAGACCAAATATTGATAAATGTGGCCTCATAAAACTGAAAAGTTTCTGTAAGGTCAAGAACACTATCAATAAGACAAAATTATGCCTACAGATTGATAAAAGATCTTCACTATCCTTAAATCTGACAGAGAGCTAATATCCAAAATATAAAATGAACTTAAGAAATTAGACACCAACAACACAAATAACCCCAGTTAAAAATGGTTAACAGAGCTAAATGGAGAATTCCCAGCAGAGGAATCTCAAATGGCTGAGGAACATTAAAGAAATATTCAGTGTTCTTAGTCATTAGAGAAATGCAAATCGAAACGACCCTGAGAGTCTATCTTACACCAGTCAGAACAAGTTAGATCAAAAACTCAGGTTGTAGCCTGGCAGTGGTGGCACACGCCTTTAATCCCAGTACTTGGGAGGCAGAGGCAGGTGGATTTCTGAGTTCAAGGCCAGCCTGGTCTATAGAGTGAGTTCCAGGACAGCCAGGGCCACACAGAGAAACCCTGTCTAGAAAAAAAAAAACCCTCAGGTTGTAGATCAAGGGGGAACACTGTTCCAGTGCTGGTGGGAGTGCAAATTTGTACACCCACTTTGGAAATCAATTTGGCAGTTTCTCAGAAAACTGGGAGTAATCCTACCTCAAACTCCAGCTATACTACTCCTGGACATACAAAGAAAAGACGCCCCACTATAGCACAGGTACACATGCTCAACTATTTGATTTTTTAAAACTGAGATGCTAAAATGTACCTTAAAGAAAGGTATACTTGATAACTGGATAAATGGCTCAGCAGTAAACAGCACTAGGTGTTCTTTCAGAGGACCCAGGTTTGATCTCTGAATCCATATGGCAGCTAACTGCTGTCTGTAATTCCAGTTCCAGGGAATCTGTCACCCTATTCTGGCCTTCTCTCATGGTGCCCAGACATGCAGGGAAAAAACACACATGCACACAAACACAAACATACAACACACATACAACACATGCACCCAAATACATATACACGCATATATAAATTTTGGTGAATTTTTTAAAAGACATAACCTTTAATAGTTTGAGTAAAGAAATATGTATCTACATGTGTAGAAAATAAAAGTAGCTACTAGATATCTGTCTTTTGTTCTGTACAAAACTCAATTCAAAATGGATCAAATAATTAATGAAGTCCTGAATTCTGAGAACTTTAAAAAAAAAAACATAAAGGAACTTATAGAACCTTCTGAAAACAACAAAAGTGACTTAGATGTAAGATCAAGAGCACATTCTTGGGGTTTATAAAATTAAAAAACTTCTGCACAGGAGAAACGACCACGTGAAAAGTCAAGCTATGCTATGGGACAAAGTCTATACTAGCTAAATGTCTCAGAAGGCATTGCTGTATAGAATACATAAAAGAACTGTGACATCACATAGTCAAGCAAAATAACTGATAGATATTCAAATGCATTAAATTAGAGTTCTCTAAAATATAGATGGTCATTAAATGTATGAAGATATGTTAAAATTTCTCATACATTGGAAAGAGGGTATATAAGAGATGGTGCTGGGTAAGTTAGAGACAGAAATGATGTAGAGTAAAGCTAATTACATTTAATTATAATGCTTTCAATTATAAAAGGATAATAAAACACCTTTGAGATTCTACTTCTTTCTGGTAAAAAATGGCAATTAAAAAAAGAATAAAACAACAGCAAACAGCAGCACTAATGGAAAGGAAAGAAAATTCTTACACTATCATTATGGAAATAAAGTAGAACTATGCTACTGGTGGGAAGGTTTCAAAGAAAACCAACTTCTAACACTATATATCTCCTCAAATCTTTGGTTGCTGAAGCTCAATTTACACATGAAGTTATAGAGTCAGTCTGCCTGACTCTGAAAAAGACAAATGGCAAATAAAATGTGGTATATATATACCCAATAGACTTTGACCTAGTACTATGTGTGACTGAGGTATGTCATTTTCAAGAAAGTGAATATAATATTTAGTGAAATATGTCAGATTCTCTCTTATGTGGATCCTAGTGCAGTATGAATGTAGAAGTTGGGTGATCTGGGCAAAGGATCGGTACTATTATATAGGCTTCAGAGAGGGAAGGAGAAGGTACAGATGTGGATAGAGTCAGTGTAATAATATTGTTGAGTGAAAATAACTTTAGAAGCCTTGTCACTGTCCATTTGATGCAGATTTTAATAGTATTAAATAATAATTCATTGGTAACATCAGAGACAAAATATGTGCATATATTAAAACAGGAAAAGAAAAGAGAAAAGTTTAAAGGAAGTTTTTAGAGTTATATAATTTATGGAAAATATGAGAACAGCAAATTATAATCCCAACCTATAAACAGAGAAGCATATCAAATTAGAGAAAGCATATTTTGGAAATGACCACACAAACTTTAAATACTTGGAGAAATATGTGAGTAAAGAAAGATCCAAGATCTGTAGATACAAATTCCCCAAGATCAGTTAGAATGAAATTGTCAAACCCAGCAGAGAAAAGGAATAACCTGAATTAAAACAAGAGAAAATAAGCAAATGACATATAAGACAGTTTCAATAGAGTTATGTTCAGACTTCTCTGAAGAAGTACTAGTATGAGGAGAAAATGGTGAAAAGTAGGCAAGCAAAAAAATAAATAAATAAATAAATAAATAAATAAAGATAAAAATCCAAAACCAAAAATAAGCAAACAACCCTCCTAATATGAAAGATGTTTTTTAACAATGAAAGTAGAGAAATTATTACTTTAAAAAAAGCTGAGGGACTTCAAAATCACCAGATCTACCCTGGGACAAAAAAAATTTCCATTCTTCAAGCTTAAAGATGTACAACATTCTTGTTTAGTTCTATATCCCATTTTTGGATTGGATTGTTTGATTTTTTTGGTGGTTAGCTTCTTGAGTTCTTTATATCTTTTGGATATTAGCCCTCTATTGGATATAGGGTTGGTGAAGATATTTTCCCAATCTGTAGGTTGTCAATTTGTCTTATTGACTATGTCATTTGCCTTTCAGAAGCTTTCCAGTTTCATGAGGTCACGTTTATCAATTCTTGATCTTAGAGCATGAGCCATTGGAGTTCTGTTTAGGAAATTTCCCTCTGTGCTAATGACTTCAATGCTCTTTTCCACTTTCTCTTCTATTGGATTCAGTATGTCTGGTTTTATGTTGAGGTCTTTGATCTACTTGGACTTGAGCTTTGTGCAAGGTAACAAATATGAGTCTGATTTCCTTTTTTTTTTTTTTTAACATACAGACAGCCAATTAGACCACCACCATTTATTGATGATGCTTTCTTTTTCGAATTGTATATTTTTGGCATCGTTCTCAAAGATCAAGTGTGTATAAGGGTGTGGTTTCATTTCTGGGTTGTCAATTCTATTCCATTGCTCAACATGTCTGTCTCTGTACCAATAGCATGTAGTTTTTATCACTACTGCTCTATAGTAAAGCTTGAGGTCAGGGATGGCAATTCCTCCAGCCATTCTTTTATTGTTAAGAATTGTTTACGTTATTATGTTTTTTGTGTTTTGTTTTGTTGTTTTGTTTTGTTTTGTTTTTTGCTTTTCCAGATGAATTTGAGAATTATTCTTTCCATGACTTTGAAGAATTGTGTTGAGATTTTGATGGGAATTACATTGAATCTTTAGATTGCCTTTGGTAGGATGGCCATTTTTACTATATTAATTCTGCCAATCCATGATCATGGGAAATATCTCCATTTTCTGAGACCTTCTTTGATTTCTCTCTTGAGAGACTTGAAGTTATTGTCATACAGGTCTTTCACTTATATCACCCCAAGATATTTTATATTATTTGTGGCTATTATGAATGGAGTTGAATGGCTGAGAAGTACCTAAAGAAATGTTCGAAGTCCTTAGTCATCACAGAAATGCAAATCAAAATGACCCTGAAATTCTACCTTACACCAATCAGAATCACTAAGATCAAAATCTCAGGTGATAACACATCTTGGCAAGGATGTGGAGAAAGAGGAACAGTCCTTATGGTTGAATTTGGGAAAAGCTAGAAGAAAATGAGGAGGAGGTTGATCCTGTAGGACGACCAGCAGTCTCAATTAACCTTGTCCCTCGAGATCTCTCAGACACTGGACCACCAACCAGGCAGCATTCTGCAGCTGATATGAGGCCACCAACACATATACAGCAGAGGACTGTGTGGTCTGGGTTCATTCAGAGACGATAAACCTAACCCTCAAGAGACTGGTTGTACTAGGGAGTTTAGAGGTCTGGTTGTGTGTGTGGTAGGTGGTGGGAAGATCCTAGTGGACACAGGGGACTTGGGAGGAGATATGGGATGGAGAATAATCAGAAGATGACCAGCAGGGGGAATAAAATCTGGAGTGTAAATAAATAAATAAATAAATAAATAACAAAAAAGATGTACAAGATTAAAAACCTCTGAAGACATATAGCTCACTGCAAAATATAAGTGAAAATTCATATTTAGAACAGTCTAAGTTTATAAAGGGAGCACATAGAACACTCCTAATCTTTAGAGATTAAAATTGACAGTTTAATGATGTCACTAACTTGTTGATGATTATGCAAAAGGAAAAGGTGCAAATGGTAGAAAAACAAAGGTTGGAAGAAGCATGGATTAAGAAATCAAAATAGATCTGCATAGAAAAACTGTGTAATTAGATTTGAAGCTCACTCAATATGTGGAAATTCACAGCTGACAATACAACCCTAGCTGGAGATGTCACAGGCCCTAGAGGAATGCCTACTGATGTTATTTTTTTCCTAAGCCAATATAGTTTAACTGTACTCTAAATTATAACACTTATACCACAGAAAAGCTTATCTTTAACTACTCCTCAAAGCAGCTTCTTTTTGTAGTATATGTATGCTATTCCACAGATTTTCACATGATCAAAATGTAAAGAAGAAATGTGTTTGGGGTGGGTATCCTCAATTGGTATGTCTATCATTCAATACCTTCATCTAAAACCACAAAAAGGTATAGATCTTGTAAGAGCCAGAGGATCAGTGCGTGAGCTGAGAAATAGTATCCTCTAGACATGACAGAGAAGCTAGTGTATGGCTACCTAAACAGGAGTGGACAATCACATCTTCAGTTCCCATGGAAATGCATTCTCTCCTATTGTAAAGATCTTCACTATGCCAAAGTTCTTCAAAGTTTTTAAAAGACAAGCTTGACTTCAAAATTGTCGTTTGAAATTTATCAAAACAAATGATTATTTCAGCCATATTTTACATGCACACAAAATATTTCCTTCTCTTAACAAACAAATTGGATAATTGTTCTCTAGAGAGGTGAAAGATATCAGAAGAAAAATTAACTACTGAGGAAGGAATGAATCTAATTAGTTTTGCAGAAATTTATATTCCTTATTGTATTATGCTTTTAAAATGTTCTGTTAAAATGAAATATTTCAAATAATTTCTATCTCCATGAGAGATTATTTTAACCTGGATATTTATAGATTCTGTTCTTCATGATACCCAGTAGATGGCTATGAATGAAATACTGACAAAAATGAGAAAAATAGTTGTTTTCCTTGAAGGGACACATGCCAGTTCATGTAACTTATAAGATGCTCTAGTTCATGGATCTCTGTTATGATTTCCTCCAACTAAGAAGAAAGCAGACAATGGATTTAAGCTGGAAAGGATTTGTCATCTATAGGTATCTTTAAAGTTTATGAAGCTGAAATAACTTTGTGTGAAATAACAAATGTGTTTAATCATCTAGAAGCAAATGCATGAACTACATATAAGAGTAAATCCTAATTTTATTAAAGCTGGACTTCTGATGACATATTGCTTAAAACTCCAAGTCATGATTTGAAATACAAACTTCTTATACAAAGTCTAAAGCTAGTGGATTGATATTGATCCACCTAACAGCTGTGACGAGTTTCTTTTATCAGCTTTGAATTTACACATTCATGTGGTTCAAAGGCCAATCCAATAAAACCTCTGATTTGACATCACCTGCTCATACCCTGTAGCACTTTTTTCTCTGGTAGGATTGCACTCTGATTGTTGCTGCAATTTCCTGAGTATAATGGATTAAAGAAAGATTTCTGTCATGAGACTTTGCTTTCTTTGTTCCTTCATAGACCAGTATCATTTACAGTGTGGGAAGTCCTGTTTTAAGGGAGAGAGATCCAAGTGGTATCTGTTCATGCCACAATCCAATAATACTATGTTTAAGTAACTTACCAGTTCTTGACCTCATTCGATATTGTGATGAACAATGTGGAATGATAATTTCTCAGATATCAAATCCATTTTCACCTTTGCATGGACTGCAAAACTAATTTCTTGCTAACACAAACACTAAAGTTCGTGAACTTGAAAAGAATTCTATGAGACTTTATGATGAACAAAGATTCTAAACTTCCAATTATTTGTGATAAACAAGCTTATTTTTCTTATTATAATACAAGTGATTACCCTCAAACTTGCTTCTTGCCAACTGCAAAAAACCTACATTTCTCTCAAGTTTTGTACTTTCAGACATAAGCTCTCTCTTCCTATTTTCATATTTCCATAGAAAACTATAATGACAATCTTATACATTCTGTCCTGGCTATGACCTTTGTGTAATGAGAGTGGGCATGAATGTTTCATTTTCCTGCCTCTATCTCCTGATTTGCAGGTGCACACAATCCCATTCAGTTATGTAGAGTTTAGCACTTTAAGAGGGCTAGACACAGGCCCCACAAGTCACAGGGGAGTCGCAGGGCAGCAGGGACAGGATCCTCTCAGCTTCTGAGTGACAGAGGTGGATCAGTGACCCTCTCTGCCCCTTCCCTGCAAGTGGAGGACTTGCCTCCAGGGAGTGCTTTAACACAGAGAGTCAGGAGAAATCCGCCATTTTCTCTGCAGTGACTTTCTAAGGTGGGCCCAGCCAGGAGGCACAGGCCTCACAAGTTGCAGGGGAGTTGCAGGGCAGCAGGGACAGGACAAGCTCTAGTCAGAGACACAAAGAACATTTAACATCAGAGATAAAGAGATGGCAAAAGACAAACGCAAGAATCCTACCAACAGAAACCAAGACTGCTTGGCTTCATCAGAACCTAGTACTCCCACTGCAGCAAGTCCTAGATATCCCAAAACACCAGAAAAGCAAGATTTGGATCTAAAGACATATCTCAAAATGCTGATAGAGGAACTTAAGAAGGATATGAATAAAGAAATACAGGAAAACACAGGTAAAGAGGTACAAGCCCTTAAAGAGGAAACAAAAAAAAATCCCATAAAGAATTACAGGAGATCACAAGTAAACAAGTAGAAGCACTTAAAGAGCAAACTCAAAAATTCCTAAGGAATTGCAGGAAAACACAAATAAGCAGGTGAAGGAATTGAGTAAAACCACCCAGGACACAAAAAAATGGAAGTAGAAACAATAAAGAAATCACAAAAAAAGACAACTCTGGAGTTAGAAATCTTAGGAAAGAAGTCAGGAAACATAGATGCAAGCATCATCAACAGAATACAAGAGATAGAAGAGAGAATCTCAGGGGCAGAAGATAACATGGACAACATTGACAGAACAGTCAAAGAAAATGCAAAATACAAAAAGACCCTATCCCAAAACATCCAAGAAATTCAGGATACAATGAGAAGACCAAAGCTAAGGATAATAGGTATAGAAGAGAGTGAAGACCTCCAACTTAAAGGGCCAGTAAATATCTTCAACAAAATTATAGAAGAAAACTTCCCTAACCTAAAGAAAGAGATGCCCATGCACATACAAGAAGCCTATAGAATTCCAAAACGACTGGATCAGAAAATAAATTTCTCCCACCACATAATAGTCAAAACAACAAATGCACAAAACAAAGACTACTAAAAGCAGTAAGGTAAAAAGGTCAAGTATATACAAAGGCAGGCCTATCAGAATTACACCAGACTTCTCACCAGAGACTATGAAAGCTAGAAGGTCCTGGGCAGATGTCATACAGACCCTATAAGAACACAAATGCCAGCCCAGGCTACTATATCCAGCAAAACTCTCAATTACCATAGATGGAGAAAACAAGATATTCTATGACAAAACAAAATTTACACAATATCTTTCCAGAAATCAAGCCCTACAAAGGATAATAGATTGAAAATATCAACATAAGGAGCAAAACTACACCTCAGAAGAAGCAAGAAGGTAATCTTTCAAGAAATCCAGACAAACCTAAATCCACCTCTTACAACAAAAACAACAGGAATATGACAATTACTTTTTCTTAATATATTAATATGAAAATTAATATTATCAACATATCCTAATCGATTGAAATCTAATAATGTGAGGAATTAGAAATTTGTTGATTGGAGAAATAGGTCCAACATTGTATAATCTATATACACTTTCAGCTTGTTTGTTTGTGACAGTGTCTTGTTGTGTACAACATAAGGGTCTTGAAATCTTGCTTCTCCTATCTCAGCCTCTCTATTGGTAGTATTGTTTATTTCATGTCTTTACACTATACTGTGGTTTTCAGAACTGCTTATATATTTCAAAAGTATTTATATACCCAAAAGAAACATAGACAATTAAATTGGGGAGGGTCTTGTAAGAGAACAACAAAGAGTGAGACTGAATGCTTTGCCTGATGTTTGTAACTCTTGTATCAAGTTTGAAGAAGAGGACTTTATGAGTTACTCTTTCTTTGAGATGAATGCTTTTCCAAATTATCACAGCTAATGAACCAAATTCTTACCCTTGCCCAATGTCCGTGCCACCCTCCAAGCAGAATCATTGTTCATTGAAACAGTTGGTGAATGACTTTATGGATAGACCATCTTAATACCTACACCATTTCTTAAATGAATGTAACCTGTTCTCTGTGGGCTGAGAATAAAGTCACTCACTCAAGTCAAATAGCTTTGACCATAGCAGGAAGCTGTATCCAAAAATCGAGCCTACAATTCATTTCTTGGTGCAGCAGAACTATCAACTATCAGCTTAGCTATGATGGAGGTAAAATCCTTAGGTGATGTGAGGGTCATTGAAGTACAGCCTTATTACAATGAAATCCAATGTCTAAAAATTGTTCTTATTTTGGGCTTGTACCACAGTAAGAGCCAAGATTTTAAACTCTACTAAATACAAAACAAACAAAAAGGCTTTATATATTTATGTTCGTTTAGGAAAATACCAGTAGTGATATATTATTTTCAAGTATACAGTTAATATGTTTGGAGTTATTTAAAATTTATATTGAGAAAAATGTATTTTCACTATTGCTATAGATGAGCATCTACCTAAGACTGTTAAATTGATTGTTATTTTATATCAAACAACTTTTATAATATTTATTTGTATTGTTATAATATTTTATAAATTTTAAGGACTATGACAAAAAAGATATTGTAGAGATTGAAGGGGGTCTCTGGGAAGAGTAGGGGTACAAAAGGGAAACAAGAATGTGATTTAATTCTATTTACTTAAAATATGTTTTTAAATTTTAACAAATTCAGATAAATTGAAATCATGTAACTTTTCTCATCCTAATCCAATAAAAGTTTTTTTAAAAAAAAATTCTCTTCCAAAAAAAAAAGAGGGCTAGACACTTTTTTCAACAGATATCCCTACTCTTATTTATATTCATTTTCTTTTTTTAATATTTATTTATTCATTTTTATTTTGCATACATAGGTCGTCAACCTGGATGAATGAGTACCCCATGTCTGGAGAAATCTGAATAGGATTTCAGAGATATTGGAGCTGGAGTTACAGATGGTCATTAGTCACCATGTGAGCACTGGGAATTGAACTCAGGTCCTTTGCAAGAGCAGCCTGTGCTCTCACCCACGAAAGCCATCCCTCCAATCCCCAACTCTTTCTTAGGGTTCATCACTAAATCATCACTTTGACATTGCTTTCTCTTTAGCTGTTCAGACCCTTTCCCTTTCAGTTCACCTGATTTGTACAAACAAGGAGCTGTTGTTTTGTGTTGCTTTGTTTCCACCTAACGTGGCTTTATTGACATTATTCCACCAATAAATCAGTGCTTCGGTCCTCTATAGAAACTCCTACTGAGGAAGAAATTAAAGTACTCAACATTCTGAAAAGTAACTTCACTTTTAAAGTATGAAAACAGGTATACTATTCTTATTTTTATTTACTTTTTAATTTATGGACATGCTCTGACCCATTAAAAATACAAGAGATCCTCTAAGTCATAGAAAAACTATATGAAATATGACAATGAGCTTTATCTAATTTAATTATATTTTGACTTCAAAGTCTACTTATATCTCTCTACGTAATTAATGGATATATTATACAAAGCTGTAGAACATAAGAAAATGTCTTGCTAGCAGAAAAAAATCTAATTATATTCAAGAAGAATGGAAGTAATTATTCTTATTTTAAGTTGTCTTTCTTGGATAAATCTTTTCCTGAAATATATTGGTATACCTTGCTTTCTTTGAGGGTTATAGACCTATGGGTTCAGAGAAATATGATTTTAAAAAAGTAACTTCTTGACACTGAAATTTATTTTCAAACAAAATCATGTTTGAGAAATCAAAGGAATCAGTTCTTCAAGATACTGGGATAGCTGGCTGCTAATGGAAGTTGTTGGGTGAAAGTATAGTAGTTTGTGTTTCATTAGCTACTTTAGGAATGATGAATAAATGCCACATCACTTTTTTTTTTGAGTTGTGGTTGGAACAAGATAGTTGCTCATTCTCTCCGAGCTTGTTACTCGGTTAAATTTCAAGCAAGCAAAAATTTACTGAGAAAGCAGAAATCTGTTTAGAATGAGACAAAAATTAATATTGGAATTCCATGTTTTATTTCAATAGGAAAATACAGTTAATGTATTGTAATTCATGACTATATTTGCAGAAGGCAGAATATCTCTATTTTTCTTCTCTTCATGTAAATAATTGTAAAATTGTTGTGTTTAGTGAGATCTACAAAGTATACCATAACACTATATTTTTCCTCCCTTACTATACCTGGCATATGAAACTGATTTACCCCAATCTACCCTGGCATACATACCTAAACGCTACACAATATTTTGTTTGGCTGCTAAAAGAATAGTTTAAATCTATCGTCTCATTTTTCTCCAGATGTATCCTTGAATATATTACTTTCTCATTCTCTGTAATTATGTTAAAACTATCCTAAACAATTATACCATAATTCTGTAAAACAATATGTCTATAAATCATGTGAACATTGAGGGGGTTCTCTTCTTTTAATCATAGTGTTTATTTTCCCAAACCAGCAAAATGCCTAGTACATAATAAGTCATGGCCATGCTTATTATTATGAGTCTGAACGTAAGAAGTAGAAGTCGTAGTAAAGAACATTAGATACTTTAAAGTATTTGAACTGCTCAAAACACCTAACACCATAGAGGTAACTTCACATGTATAGGATAGTGTATCCATTTAATTTTAATGACTACTAAGTATCATTTTAGTTTTTAAAACTATATAAAATTTGTAGAAGTTCTGGGACCCTGATGAGTAGGTCCGTTTATTTCAGGGAGAACACTGGAGATCTGTCAGTAATAATTCCTGGGACTTCATTTTATTTTACTAAGTAGTACTCTGACTGTACCATCATGGACCATTTATAAAAATGAGAAACAGCCCACAAAGAATGTAGGATGTTACCGGCGTTCTGAATCCATCAGGAGTTTCAATATCTAATGGATCCGAGCTGATAGAAATCCAGTGAACATTTCCAGGCCGTGTTTTAGCACAATAGACATTTTCCCCACTTGAAGCTCTCCTGAAAACTGTCTTAGTTAGTTTTACTGTGGCTGAGATGAAACACCATGACCAAAACCAACTTGGGGAGGAGAGAGTTTGTTTGATTTGAACTTTCACATCACTGTTCATCGTCTAAGGAAGTCAGAACCAAAACTTAACCAGGGCAGGAAGCTGGAGTCAGCAGCAGCTTATGCAGCGGCCGTGGAGGAGCATTGCTTACTGATTTGCTCTCCACGGCTTACCCACTCTACCTTCCTGTAGACTTGAGAACCACTAGACCAGGGTAGAGTAACCCACAACTGGCTGTGCCCTCCATAATCAATGAGTCATTAAGAAAATGTCATACTGGGTTGCCTACAGAACTATCTTTTTTTTCTAGATTCTTTTTTTTTCTTTTTTCTTTTATTAGATATTTTCTTTATTTACATTTCAAATGATATCCCCTTTCCCGGTTTCCCCTCCAAAAAAAAAAAAGAAAAAAAAAGAAAAGAAAAGAAAAGAAAAAACCTGTTCCCTAACCCCTTGCTCTGCTCACCAACTCACTCTCTCCCACTTCCTGGCGCTGACATTTCCACAGAATGATCTTATGAAGGTACTTTCTCCATCAAGTTTCCCTTCTCTCAGATGAGTATGGCTTGTGACAAGTGGACAGAAAACTCTCTAGCTAGCAGTCACTTGTAGCTATTCCTCAGGGACTAGCAATGGAATGCTAAAGAAAAGCTAAAAATGAAAGGCACTATAATGTTAACATCAATAGAGCTTGAAATGAAAAAACTGAGGTATATCATATAAGTATTCAGTGTTAGTTCTATAACTAGCTGAAATTCTTAGACATTCATAGAATATAAAAATATTTTTCAAGCACATGGTGAAGATATTTACTATCAGAATTTGCGTAGAATTATTGGTTAAGAAGTTAGTCTCTGGGGCTGCATACATTGCTTAGGGGTTGAATGTGCTTGTTGTTCTCTCAAAAGACACAAATTCAGTTATCAACATCTACTTCTAGCTACAGCAGGTACTCACATGTATGTAGCACATACCACACACAAACACACACACAAACACACACACACACGCACACACATGCACACACAGAGGGGGGGAGAATAAATATTTAAAGTACAAAAATTATTTTTACCAGAGTTACTGTACTGTGAAAAATAGAATTTGCATTCTGGGATGGAAAGCTCAATGCTAACTATGACTTACCCTTTTAAACTGGTCTAATAGAGACGACCAAATTAGATACTTCATAAATTAGAATACTTATCAGCATCAGATTTCCTTGAAGAAGCAGATAGCTTTCTGAACAAGGAGAGTTTTCATTTAATACAAAGAACTTAATAGTAAGACTGAACGATCGGGTCAATTACACCACCTAGCCTTAGAATAAATGATCATCCAGAGGCACACAATTCAGTGAGAAGGAAGAGTCCTTTACAATAAACAAAAACCTACTCAATACTCTCACACTTTAAATATGTGTAGTTTCTATTGATTAAAGATGTCTCCATATAAAATAAGTTTTGTAATTTAATATTTTAATAGCTCAAAGTTAAATGAGCATGGAAAAAAGAATGGTTAAAAAAATACTTATAATTTGGTCAAATATATGCCAATGGGAAAAGGAAGTCAAGTGCTCAGGTATCTAATTATAATTTAATTATGTTTATGCTTTATATATTTCATTTTTATATGTACAGACCAAAATAGTACATGGAAAATAAGGCGAACTATGGCAAATACAGGAAGTATAGAATGTTGATGGCAAACCTTCAAAATAACTAATTAAAACAAGAAATGCTTTTCTAGAAGATAAATTTGGAAGAAAATGCACTGAAAAAAAAAAACTAAGAAGGAAAAGAATGAAGCAGATTATAAAAACCAAAGTCCAGAAACAGTGTCAATGATTTTACATCACAGCTGGTAATATCCATGGTAGCTCTGTTCTTGCATTTTGATCATACAGACTCCCTTCCTGACTGCTGACCGCTAGGCTCAGAACCCATTCTGCTCATCACATAAACCAGGTTTATGCTTGGTGAATCTACAACTAGCCATGGAGCTAGGAATGGTGTACACACATAGGGACAGATGAGTCAGATTTCAAAAGAAAAAAGAAAGTAAAAACCAAAGAGAGAGAGAGAGAGAGAGAGAGAGAGAGAGAGAGAGAGAGAGAGA
>JADRCD010225147.1:0-15488 GCA_019843815.1 Montemys delectorum | reverse complement strand
TCTTTCTTTCTTTCTTTCTTTCTTTCTTTCTTTCTTTCTTTCTTTCTTTCTTCCTTCTTCTCTTTCCTTTTATGATTCACTGAGTTTAATCAAGAGCTTCTGTGTGATTTTTCTTTCACTACCTGTTGGAGCCTAAGGATCTCATCTTTGAGTACACAACTAAAGAACTGAGTGCCCCTCTTATAAAATCTAGTCATAGTGAATTATTCAATAGGAGGAGGGACAAGCCCTTGATCTCTATCTAATCCTTAACTGTTATCTACCCCAGTCTTGTACAGGCCAAGTACAGGGAGCCACAGCTGCTGTGACAGCACTATTTCAGTGGTTTCCATACTTGACAAATGGCATGTCATTGCTTTCTTATTCTGATCTCACTTTCATGATGTTCCTTGACTGTTATAGGATGCGGTACAAATGCACTCTTTAAATGTGAACATACAATGGTCAATTATGCTCAGTACTTTGAGCTGCTTTTAGTTTCTGGATTAATTGTCATTCAAAGAACATTGTCCTCATTAAAACTTAGCAGATCAAGGCAGGACCAGCTGGGAAGGACAGGCCACAGAAGTGGCAGGGCATCTGGGACAAGATCCTTTCTACCTCATTCTACATCTAGGAGGGACAACAGATCCACAGCCTTCTCTGTACCTTTCCCACAAGCAGAAAGCCTGTCTTCAGGTGTGCTCTGACCCTAGGACTCAGGAGGGATGACTGATCCACAGCCCTCTGTGCATAGGCCAGTGGAGAGCTGATCTCCCAGAAGTGCTGACACAGGCTTACAGACCCACAGGAGGAACAAGCTTCAGCCAGAGACAGCACAAACATCTAACACCAGAGATCAACAGATGGCAAAAGGTAAATGCAAGAATCTTACCAACAGAAACCAAGACTACTTGGCCTCATCAGAACCTAGTACTCCCACCACAGCAAGTCTTGGATATCCCAAAACACCGGAAAAGCAAGATTTAGATCTCAAATCATATCTCACGATGGTGATAGAGGAATGTAAGAAGGACATGAATAACTTCCTTAAAGAAATACAGGAGAACACAAGTAAATAGGTTCAAGCCCTTAAAAAGGAAACACAAAAATCCCTTAAAGAATTACAGGAAAGCATAACCAAACAGGTGAAGGAATTGAACAAAACCATCCAGGAACTAAAAATAGAAGTACAAACACTTAAGATATCACAAAGAGAGACAACTCTGGAGATAGGAATTCTAGGAAAGAAGTCAGGAACCATAGATGCAAGAATCACCAACAGAATACAAGAGATAGAAAAGAGAATCTCAGGTGCAGAAGATACCATAGAAAACATTGACATAATAGTCAAAGAAAACACAAAATGCAAAAAGTTCCTAATTTAAAACATTCCGGAAATCCAGAACACAATGAGAGGACCAAACCTAAGGATAATAGGTATAGAAGAGAGTGGGGAGAGCCTGCCTTCAGAGAGTGCTTTAACCCAGAGACTCAGGCAGGACCAGCTGAAGAAAATGAAGACCTCCAAATTAAATGGCCAATAATTATCTTCAACAAAATTATAGAAGAAAACTTCCCTAACCTAAAGAAAGAGATGCCCATGAACATACAAGAAGCCTATAGAACTCCAAATAGACTGGACCAGAAAAGAAATCCCTCCTGTCACATAAAAGTCAAAACACCAAATGCACAAAACAAAAACAAAAGAAAGAATATTAAAAGTAGTGAGGGAAAAAGGTCAAGTAACATATAAAGGTAGACCTATCAGAATTACACCAGACTTCTCACCAGAGACTATGAAAGCCAGAAGATCCTGGGTTGATGTCATACGGATCCTAAGAGAACACAAATGCCAGCCCAGGCTAATATACCCAGCAAAACTCAATTACTATAGATGGAGAAACCAAGTATTCCATGACAAAACTAAATTTACACAATATATTTCCACAAATCCAGCACTTCAAAGGATGATAAATGGAAAACTCCAACACAAGAAGGAAAACTTCATCTTAGAAAATGCAAGAAAGTAATCTTCCAACAAAACTATAAGAAGATAGCAACATGAACAGAATTCCAACTCTAACAACAAAAATAACAGGAAGCAACAATTACTTTTACTTAATATCTATTAGTATCAATGGACTTAATTCCCCAATAAAAAGACATAGACTATCAGACTGGGTATGCAAGCAAGACCTAACATTTTGTTGCATAAAGGAAACCCACCTCAGTAACAAGGACAGACACTACCTCAGAATAAAAGGTAACAATTTTCCAGGCCAATGGTCCCAAGAAAAAAGCTGGAGTAGCCATTCTAGTATCAAATAAAATTGACTTTCACCCTTAAAGTGATCAAAAAAGACAAAGAAGGACACTTCATACTCATCAAAGGTATTATCTACCAAGATGAACTCTCAATTCTGAACATCTATGCTGCAAATGCAAGGGCATCTATATTCATAAAAGAAAGTTCACTAAAGGTCAAAGCACAAATTGCACTATACACAATAATAGTGGGAGATTTCAACACCCCACTCTCTGCAATGGGCAGATCATGGAAACAGAAACTAAACAAAGATATGGTGAGACTAACAGAAGTTATGAAACAGATGGTTTTAACAGATATCTATAGAGCTTTTTATCCTAAAACAAAAGGCTATACCTTCTTATCAGCATCTCATGGTACCTTCTCTAAAACTGACCATATAATTGGTCACAAATCAGGCCTCAACAAATACAAGAATATTGAAATAATCCCCATGCATCCTATCAGATCACCATGGACTCAGGCTCAATAACAAAATAAACAATAGAAAGCCCACATACACATGGAAGCTTAACAACACTCTATTCAATGATAACTTGGTCAAGGAGGAAATAGAGAAATTAAAGACTTTCTAGAGTTTAATGAAAATGAAGCCACAATGTACCCAAACATATGGGACACAATGAAAGCAGTCCTAAGAGGAAAATTAATAGCTTTAAATGACTCCAAAAAGAAACTGGAGCGAGCATACACCAACAATTTGATGACACATCTGAAAGTTCTAGAACAAAAAGAAGCACATTCATCCAAGAGGAGTCGAAGGCAGGAAATAGTCAAACTCAGGGCTGAAATCAGCCAAATAGAAACAAAAAGAACTATAGAAAGAATCAACCAAACCAGGAGCTGGTTCTTTGAGAAAATCAATAAAATACATAAACCCTTAGCCAGACTAACTAGAGGGCACAGAGACAATATCCTAATTAACAAGATCAGAAATGAAAAGAGAGTCATAGCAACAGACATTCAGGAAATAAAAATAAAATCATGAGATCTTACTACAAAAACCTATACTCTACAAAACTGGAAAACCTGGATGAAATGGACAATTTTCTAGACAGATACCAGGTACCAAAGTTAAATCAAGATCAGATCAATGATCTAAACAGCCCCATATCTGCTAATGAAATAAAAAGAGTCATTAATAGTCTCTCAACCAAAAAAGGGCCAGGACCAAATGGGTTTAGTGCAGAGTTTTATCAGACCTTCAAAGAATACCTAATACCAAAACTACTCAAACTATTCCAAAAAATAGAAGTATGTACTATACCCAACTAGTTCAATGAAGCCACAATTACTCTTATACCTAAAAGACACAAAGACCTAACAAAGAAAGAAAACTTAAGACCAATTTCACTTATGAATATGGATGCAAAAATACTCAATAAAAATTTTTGCAAACTGAATCCAAGAACATATCAAAACAGTCATCTATTGTGATCAAGTAGGCTTCACCCCAAGGATGCAGGGAAGGATCAATATACAGAAATCCATCAACGTAATTCACTATATAAACAAACTCAAAAAAAAAAAAAAAACCCATATGATCATCTCATTAGAAGCTGAGAAAGCATTTGACTAAATCCAAAATCCCTTCATGATAAACATCTTGGAAAGATAAAGAATTCAAGGACCATACTTAAACAGAGTAAAAGCAATATACAGCAAATGAGTAGTCAACATCAAACTAAATGGAGAGAAACTTGAAGCAATCCCACTAAAGTCAGGGACAAGACAAGGCTACCCACTTTCTCCCCACCTATTCAATATTGTACTTGAAGTCCTAGCCAGAGCAATTAGACAACAAAAGGAGATCAAAAGGATATAATTTGGAAAGGAAAGAGTCAAATTATCACTATTTGCTGATAATATGATAGTATACTTAACAACACCAAAAATTCCACCAGAGAGCTCCTAAACCTGATAAACAACTTCAGTAAAGTAGCTGGATATAAAATTAACTCAAGCAAATCAGTGTTCTTCCTCTACACAAAGGATAAACAGGCTAAGAAAGAAATTAGGGAAACAACACCCTTCACAATAGTCACAAATAATATAAAATACCTTAGTGTGACTCTAACTAAGCAAGTAAAAGATCTTTTGACAAGAACTTCCAAGTCTCTGAAGAAGGAAAATGAAGAAGATCTTAGAAGATGGAAAGATCTCTCATGCTCATGGACTGGCCATCTTGCTAAAAGCGATCTACAGGTTCAATGCAATCCCCATCAAAATTCCAACTCAATTCTTCCCAGAGTTAGAAAGAGCAATTTGCAAATTCATCTGGAATAACAAAAAAATCTAGGATAGCGAAAACTATTCTCAACAATAAAATAACTTTTGGTGGAATCACCATCCCGGACTTTAAGCTGTACTACAGAGCAATTGTGATAAACCTGCATGGTACTGGTATATTAACAGGCAGGTAGATCAATGGAATAAAATTGAAGACCCAGAAATGAACCCACACACCTATGGTCATTTGATCTTTGACAAAGCTTCTAAAACCATCCAGTGGAAATAAGACAGCATTTTTAACAAATGGTGTTGGCTCAATTGGCTGTTAGCATGTAGAAGAATGCAAATCAATCCATTCCTATCTCCTTGTACAAAGCTCAAATCCAAGTGGATCAAGGACCTCCACATAAAACCAGATACACTGAAACTAATAGAAAAGAAAGTATGGAAGAGCCTTGAGCACATGGGCACAGGAGAAAATTTCCTGAACAAAACAGCAATAACTTATGCTATAAGATCAAGAATTGACAAATGGGACCTCATAAAATTACAAAGCTTTTGTAAGGCAAAAGACACCATCAATAAGACAAAAGGGCAACCAACAAATTGGGAAAAGATCTTTACCAATCCTATATCTGATAGAGGGCTAATATCCAATATATACAAATAACTCAAGAAGTTAGACTCCAGAGAACCAAATAACCCTATTAAAAAAATGGGGTACAGAGCTAAACAAAGAATTCTCAACTGATGAGTACTGAATGGCTAAGATGCACCTAAAGAATGTCCAACATCCTTAGTCATCAGGGAAATGCAAATCAAAACAACCCTGAGATTCCACCTCACACCAGTCAGAATGGCGAGGATGAAAAACTCAGGTGACAGGAGATGCTGGAGAGTGTCACGCAGACCTTGCATGACAGCAGTATTTGAGGTGAAACCTTCAAGGAAAGGCAGTCTCCTGCCCCTGCATTGTCTCTTGGCATCCCCTAACTAAGAGGTAGCCCAGATATGTCCTCATACTCCTGTGCTAGGTGTCCACCAAGATATGGTTTATTAATGGCTAGACAATTGCACATTGCTCTGACCTTTACCAATGTTCCAACATTTTAGCCAAACCCTGGCTTGAAATGTTATCCACCCAGACTAATTGCTTCTGGCATTGTTAGGGAAATAAGGAAGGGAATACAGCTTTGAAGCTCACAGAATGGGAGACTTATCCCAGGGCAAGGTCAAGTAGAATCCTCATTCTCAGTCAAGGACTGAAGCTCAACCACTCCTAGGAATTAGAGTAAGAGACTTGTCTCTACTGGCCCAGAAGATTAGCATAGTGGGCGTTTTGCCTACCTAGGATGAGCAGGGACCTTGAGCTGAGTGTGTGTGAGAGAGACAGTGTGCAGAAGTCAGCATTCCAGATACAGGAGTCTGCATTGAGCAGTTGGACTCAGTCCACAGACCCCCAGCCCACTTCATGTGTGGAGTCTGATTGTCGACCCAGCCAAACCCTGAGCCCATCTGGCCAGGACCCATCATCCCTCATAGACCAACGTCCCCACAAGAAATCCTGGTCCGTGGCAGTGGAGAAAGAGGAATACTCCTTCATTGCTGGTGGGATTGCAAGCTGGTACAACCACTCTGGAAATCAGTTTGGTGACTCCTCTGGAAATTGGATATAGTACTACCAGAGGACCCAGCTATCCCACTCCTGGGCATATACCCAGAAGATGCTCCAACGTGTAATGAGGACACGTGTTCTACTATGTTCATAGCAGCCTTATTTATAATAGCCAGAAACTAGAAACAACCCAGATGTCCCTCAACAGAGGAATGGATACCAAAAATGTGGTACATGTACACAATGGAGTATTACTCAGTTATTAAAAACAATGAATTTATGAAATTCTTAGGGAAATGGATTGATCCGGAGAATATCATCCTGAGTGAGGTAACACAAACACAAAAGAACACACATGGGATGCACTCTCTGATAAGCGGATATTAACCCAGAAGATTGGAATACACAAAGTACAATCCACATACCACAAGAAACTCAAGAAGAACAAAGACTAAAATGTAGATACTTCATTGCTTCTTAAAAGTAGGAATAAAATAACCATGGAGGGAGTTACAGAGACAAATTATTGAGCAGAGATTGAAGGAAGGACAATCCAAAGACTGCTCCACCTGGGAATCCTTCCCACATTCAGTCGTCAAATCCAGACACTATTATGGATGCCAGCAAGTGCTGAATGACAGTAGCCTGATATAACTGTCTCCTGAGAGGCTCTGACAGTATCTAACTAATACAGAAGTAGAGGCTCACAGCCATCCATTGGACTGAGCACAGGGTCCCTAATGAAGGAGCTAGAGAATGGACCCAAGGAGCTGAAGGGTTTGCAGCCCCTTAGGACGAAAAACAATAGGAACCAACTAGTACCCTCAGAGCTCCCAGGGACTAAACCACCAACCAAAGAGTACACATGGTGGGACTAATGGCTCCAGCAGCATATGTAGCAGAGGATGGTCAAGTCGGTCATCAATGGAAGGAAAATCCTTTGGCCCTGTGAAGGTTCTATTTCCCAGTGGAGGGGAATTCCAGGGCTAGGAAGTGGGAGAGGGTAGGTTGGTGAGCAGGGGTATGTGCTAGGGAACAGGATTTTGTTTTTGTTTTTGTTTTTATTTTATTTTTATTTTATTTTATTTTTTGGAGGGGAAACTTGGAAAAGAGATATCGTATGTCATGTAAATAAAGAAAATATCTAATAAAAAATACAAAAACAAAAAAGAAAACTTAGCATATCCCTTCTTGTAAGGCAATGGTAGTTCAACATAGAACAAAGAATTATATAAACCATTAACAGAAATAAATACAGGAAAACACACAGTAATCAAACAGAATGCAAAATAAATAATGAAACTGACAATTAATGATCCAAGCAGAAATTAAAGAAATTTGCAATAGATATTATAATAAAACATTGTATATGCATATATAATATTTATAAAATATTTTTAAAGATTTATTTATGATTATATCTAAGTACACTGTAGCTGTCTTCAGACACACCAGAAAAGGGCATCAAATATCATTATGGATGGTTGTGAGTCACCTTGTGGCTTCTGGGATTTGAACTAAGGACCTTCAGGAGAGCAGTCATTGCTCTTACCAGCTAAGCCATCTCTCCAGCCCCTCAAAAAATATTTTTAAACTAACAAAACAACCAAAGAGGATGTTAATAAAAAAAAAAATCTTTGTAGTCTTTCTAGTAGCTATAAGAAAGCAAGATCAAATGGATCAGTTATCAGTTTTGTTCTCTCAAACACTGAAATACAAGTTGGTATATTTGTATGTTTTCTAACAATAAATCATATTGACAATATGTGTAAGGCAAACGGTACCCTTGTTAATGCTCAGCTCATTGTCTCCTAAAATTTGAGATAATAAATACAAACAACTGTTCACATGCTTTAAGTGACAAAGTTGTTATGCATTAGCATGATAATTATACTTATAAAAGTGTTGGTGTTTTGTTTTTGAAAAATTGATTTGATAAAAAAGAGCTTTTGTGTATATACAATAACTTCAACAAATAGGAATATAGAGATATTTTCACAACAGAACTCCAAATTACAATAAGGAAGTGCTGAATTATTACATGTTAGGCTATAAGAATTTTAAATAACAGTATTCATCAACTGAAAATTAAACTGATGAGGAAGAATTAATTGTAAGAGAGTACAGTCACAAACCCTTAAATAAAGAAAGCAGATCAAGTAGCAGATGTGTGGTATCAGTGTTCTCAACCTTCCTGATGCTGTGACCCTTTAATACTGTTCCTCATAATGTGATTACCTCAAACATAAAATGATTTTCACTGGTATTTAATAACTGTAATTCTTCTATGTTATGAATTATAATGTAAATATTTGATATACAGGATATCTAGCATGGCTAACCTGTGAAATGATCACTTGATCCTACTGGGTGGCTCCCCACAGGTTCGAAACTCATGTTTTATTTACATTTTTAAACTATTCAAAATTCAAATTTGTTAATTTAATTTTGTAAACGCACCAGAGGAATGTAGTGATGAGGGTGCAGTTAGTAATTACAAAATATCACTTACCCTCACTGTAATAGCAGTAAGAAATTCTTTTTTTATTAGATTTTTTTTATTTATTTACATTTCAAAAGTGTACCCCTTTCCTGCTTTCCCCTCTGTAGTGGCTATTCCTGGTTGTCAACTTGACTATATCTGAAATGAACTACAATCCAGAATTAGAAGGCTCACCTGTGGCCCTAATCTGGAGGCTGAGAGATACAAGTTTCTGGCCTGAATCTTGGCATGGAGACCTTGAGGAATAGTGGCTATGAATCCCATAGGATTAACATAGAAAGCTCTATGAGTTCAAGATCATCTGGGATTAAAGGTGTGGTGGCATAGTGGCTATGAATCCTAGAAGATTAAGACTGGAAGATCTACGAGTTCAAGCAAGGTCATCTGGGGTTAAAGGTGTGGTGGCATACATCTTTAACCTGGGCCACACTTTTTGCTGGAGATCTATATAAGGACATTGGAAGAAGGAAGGCTGGCTCTGCTTCGACTGCTTGCCTTGTGGGACTGAGCAACTGCTGGATCCTTGGATTTCCATTCACAGCTGCTGCCATGACTGTTGTTGGGAGTTGATTGTTGGGAGTTGGACTACAAACTGTAAGTCATCAATAAATCCCTTTACTACATAGAGACTACCATAAATTCTGTGACTCTAGAGAACCCTGACTAAGACACCCTCCTCAAATCCCCTATTCTGTCACCACCCCCCCACTCCCTGCTTCTAAGATGGTGCTCCTCCACCCACTGACCCACTCCTACTTCATTCCCTAACACTCGGGCATCGAGTTTTCAAAGGACCAATGGCCTTTCCTCCCGTTGATGCCAGATAAGGCCATCTTCTGCTACATGTGCAACTGGGAGCTATGGTTGTTCCATGTGTACTCTTTCATTGGTGGTTTAATCCCTGGAAGCTTTAGGGAGTCTGGTTTGTTGATATTGTTGTTCTTCCTACCGGGTTGCAAACCATTTCAGCTCCTTCAGTCCTTTCCCCAACTCCTCCATTGTGGTCCCACCATGATCAGCATCTGCCTCTGTATTTGTCAGGCTCTGGCAGAGTCTCTCAGGAGGCAGCTACATCAAGCTCCTGTCAGGTAGCACTTCTTGGCATCAGCCATAGTGTCTGGGTTTGGTGTCTGTATATAGGATGGATCTCCAGGTAAGGCAGTCTCTGGATGGCCTTTATTTAATTCAGTCTCTGCTCTACACTTTGTCCCTGTATTTCCTTTAGACAGGAGCAATTCTGGGTTAAAAATTTGGAAATGAGTGAGTGACCCCATCTCCCAACCGGGGGGCCTTGCCTAGCCTCTGGATATGGTCTCTACAGGTTCTCCCTCCCTTTTGTTGGATACTTCAGTTAATGTCATTCCCTTTGGGTCTTGGGAGCCTCTTATTTTCCTGGCATCTGGGACTTTCTGGGATCTACTCCTGCTTCCCATCCCTCATTGCTATACACCTCTATTTAATTCCCTGACCCTCTGTCTATCACCTCTGTCTCCTCACATACCTGATCCTGCCCCCCCTTTTCCCCTCCCTTTTCTCTATTCCTCCGAAGTGCCTCTCAGCCTCTACCTCCTGTATTTTGTTCCCCCTTCTAAGAAGGACTGAAAAATCCACTTCTTCAGCTTCATATGGTCTGTGAGTTGTATCATGGGTATTCTGAGCTTTTTACCTAAAATCCACTTATCAGTGAGTACATACCATGTGTGTTCTTTTTTGATTGGGTTACCTCACTCAGGATAATGTTTTCTAGTTCCATTCATTTGCCTGTGAATTTCATGAAGTCATTGTTTTTAAAAGCTGAGAAGTACTGCATTATATAAATGTACCACATTTTCTGTATCTATCCCTCTGTTGAGGGACATCTGGGTTCCTTACAGCTTCTAGCTACTATAAATAAGGCTGCTATGAACATAGTGTAGCATGTGTAAATATAGTGCTATTTGTAGATGATATGATACTATACTTAAGTGACCCCAAAAATTTCACCAAAGAACTTCTAAACCTGATAAACAACTTCAGCAAAGTGGCTGGATATAAAATTAACTGAAACAAATCAGTAGTGTTTCCCTTCTCAAAGGAAAAGTAATTCTTAATACATACTCATGGGGAAAAAAGAAATGGGCTTCATAGATCTCTTCCCAAGTATGGTGCTCAAATTACAAAAGGACTGCTACATAGACTATCTTTTCATCATTCAGCAATAGGAAGAAATGTAAATGCACACACATTTAGTATACTTTTTTTCCTATGAATAAATTCATTGGAAAACAGGATGTACACAAAACTGAAGTTTCCAGAATATATACTTAACAAAAATCTTGTGGTACCTTTGTATTTTTTAATTACTTTCCTATCAGAAAAGGCTTTCTGCGTGTGTGTGTGTGTGTGTGTGTGTGTGTGTGTGTGTGTGTATGTATGTATGTATGTATGGTTTTTTTGTGTGTGTATGTGTGTGTGGGGGGTAGGGGTGTTAATTAGTATCCTTGCTGCTCTGACAAAGTACTTGACATAAACAATTTAACAGAGGTAATATTTTTTTAACTCAGAGTTTGGGTGAGTTCAGTCCATGGTTACTTATCCTCATGTCCTTGAGCAGAACAGCCTGAGTATTAAGTAGAAAGGACTGCTTACTATGAACAGAGGAAATGGGAATCGAAGAAGAATAAAGGAACTAAGCATAAACTTCCAAGTTGGGCCCTGACGGACCCGTATCCTACAACCAAGCCCTGTGCTCTAAGGTTTTCCAAACCTCTTAAAATATACCTTGAGCTGTGACCAAACATTCACTCATACCCAATACCCAAGTGAAGTTTTCTTTTTTCTAACATTTTCAAAGCTGGGGCTTCTCTACTTGATTAGACATCAGTTGATCCATTTCCCCATGACTACAGTAAAGGTTAAAATTACTCTGCAGTCATAAAATTCTGATAAAATTGCCAGGTATTTTTTGAAATGAAATAAAAATGTCCAGCATTGTATAGCTATTTGAAAATAAGAATTTTCAAAAATTGATTAAGGATAATATACAATGTACTAAGAAGCATTGAGAATCTTCAATGAAAAGTATTGCAAATAAAACAAAGTTTTAGGAAGACAAATCATACAGTAATAAATGTAAAAAACATTATAGAAGACCAGATTAAAACATTAAGAAATCAACAAAGAAAAATGTGAAGAAAATCACAAAAGCTTCAAGATTTATATTTAATTAATTAAATAGAGAATGTTTAAAATAGATTGAAAGCCGTCATAAATATGTTTGACAAAATTTAGTCTCATATATTCAATAAAGATTAATTTAAAATGGACCCTAATCTGAAATCTAAAACAAGTTAAATAAATGGTGTGTTGACAAAAAAAAAAAGAAAAAAGAAAAAAAAAAGAAACAGAAACCACATTGTAGATGACCTCAGCCTACCTAGTCCAATTGTGTCCAGTAGCTTCTCCAGTGTTTGTCTAATATTAAAGAAACAGACTATTTGTGTGCCCTTCCCCCTCCCCTCCCCTCCCTCTTCTTGTTCTTGTCCTTCTTCTTTTTGTTCTTGTTCTTCTTGTTCTTGTTCTTGTTCTTCTTCTTCTTCTTGTTCTTCTTGTTCTTGTTCTTGTTCTTCTTGTTCTTCTTCTTGTTCTTCTTCTTCTTCTTCTTCTTCTTCTTCTTCTTCTTCTTCTTCTTCTTCTTCTTGTTCCTCTTCTTTTTCTTCTCCCTCTCTCTCTGTCTCTCTCTCTGTCTCTCTCTCTGTCTCTCTGTCTCTGTCTCTCTCTCTCTCTCTCTCTCTCTCTCTCTCTCTCTCTCTCTGTGTGTGTGTGTGTGTGTGTGTGTTTTCTTTGTATGTGTATACTTGCTTATGTGTGTGGAGAAATTTGTAGTTCTATAATTTCTTTTATCATAGATAAATATTGCACATATCCATACAGCCTCTGTTCCAGACTCTCCAGTGCCCTACTAGTCAAGGAAAGACATTGAAGAGATCTTTATAGATGATAAATGTTACCAGACTTCATGTGCCACAGGCCGGCTGATCTGGGCCTCCCTCAACCCACGGGAGAAACGGGGTCCTAGTCAGGTCGATGAGGTGTAGGCGAAGAATGACAAACAGAGTGGACACAAGGGTGTGTGAATCTGAATGAATTTCTTAAAAATAGCATCAGACTTTTACAGTCATTGCAAAAGAGAGATGATAAATCTGGCAGCTTAGCTGTTGAGGTACATCTGAGGCTACCTGAAACACACTGGGTCTAAAGCAGCAGCCATCTCCTCTGGATAGGCGCTGGATAGGCGCTGCATTTCCCGGGACCCAAGCACTCTGGGCTCGGGGGACTTCGGACTAAGTTCTAGTGTAAGTCTCTGTCCAAGAGAGAGTCCAAATCCAAGAGAAGGTCCAAGAGAGAGCACAAAGTGAAAAGCAGGCTTATATGGTATACAGGAAACAAGGCAAATGACAAAAGTCACATAGATGGGTGGGGGTTACAGCAAGGGTTGCAAGACTGAAGTCACATAGGTAGCCAAGTGTGAAGTAGGTGGAAGAGAGAGATGGTGTCCTCCCCGGTGGGGTTAATTTGGTATTCCTATGCTAATTCCCTAGTTTCGCTGGAGGGAAGGACTAGAGAGTCCAATCTGGTATTTCCTGCTAATTCTCTGCTTCTCTGGAGGGAAGCCCTTGGATTACTCTCTAGTATGTAAAACAGTTCTGACTATTATGGGGCTGCCCTAAGGTATGTGCTTTACCTTTGTTGCTAACTCTAAGGACAAAACCTGTCTGACAGGCAGATTCCTTGAGACAAATTCCAAGCTAAGGATAGCTTGGAATTAAATTAGGATATATTGGAAACATTGTGCTGGCCAGAAAACAATGCTCAATCTTAGCCATAAACAAATCATTTCTTGGGGTACCTTTATGCCTAAATATGAGGGCGTGTTGACGATAGGAAAGACTGATCTGGAACACGTCTATGTTAGGAGATACCAGCGACTATCTTGTATACCCAGGAGGCACAGATTCCCTTTTGGGTCCTTATTGCCTCTTGCCCTTGATCAGGTTTTTACGCCCGATACTGCAGACGTGACTGGTGTATACGAATGTGTGTGGCATTCATGTAGTCTTAATCACTAATGTAAGTGAAGTGGCCATTACACACCTGTTAACTAAGAATATCTATGCTACTCTAGGAGTTCCAAAACTAATAAGGAAGTTGGACCTAGCATTAGACTGTGGTATGTTGTTATAATGGGATCTATATAATACAAGCACATTGACTTAGTGCACAGAACTAGAGGGTCTGTGACATGACACAAGCATTTGCCCAGCTCTCGTAGGGGCCTAAAGATACATGGCTTTCTGGTGATGGGGAATTTGGGGAAAGAGGTCATATGAAGACAAGAAATAAACAAAGCAATTACACCTGTAGTAGCATTAAAATTCATTCACAGGAGAACTGCCCTGATTATTCAGATCATTTTTCATCCCACTGATATATTGGCCCAACCTAATCTGATTTCCATCCAATGTGTCCTGACTCTTAAAGTTTCTATCACTTAAATTTAGAAGACTAGGTCTCTACCAAGGTAAATATGGAAGGATTCATATAATCTATGTCCGTACCTCAGGCAATCCCTGGAACTCATCCCAGTCATGATTCTGGTAACATGGCAAGGTGGCATTTCTCCTGCCTTTCATTATGGAATGAAATGATTTCATAATATATGGGTAGTGATTTTCCAAAGATGAATCCTCTGCTTTACTGTTAATAGAAACAGTGCAAAGGACTGTGTTTTAAAAAGGAGAGTAACTTGCTTACATGAAGTGAGAGTTCTAATTGTAGGAGGTAATGTATGATATGTAAGAAACAAGCCTAGAGCTCTGTTAGAAGACCAGAGTTCTTGCTTAATGAACTATGTGAGAAAAATATCTCTTATCAATTCTCAAACCATCCACTTATTTATTGGAAATAAAGGGGTAATTTTTCATGTCTATATTTTCTTTGAAGAAAGCTGAAAACATATAGTGAGGAGATGACCTAAGAATTTAAGAAGCTATCATTCACAAACTTTGGGAAGAAACCAAAAGCAATTTTTTGATTATTGATTAGTAAATTCAATATTTATAAATCAGAGTCATTAAAGAAACATCCATAGAATTTTGATATCTTAGTAACACATGCCTAAAATGAACAGACATTCTTTGGATTTTAGATTCATAAAACATACAGTTAACATATGCACGATACTTGTTAGCTCACAGTGAGAAATCAATTTGAAAGTTTGCTTCCATTAGCTGTTACAATCCATAATTGGTTTGGGCCCTAAATTTGTCTCAAACATCTGCAAAGGTAATAAACCAATTACAGAAGCCATCTGGAACTAGAATATAAATGAGAAAACCAAACTGAAAACAAAAGAATCCTCTCTTGAATAACTGATAATTCAATAGGTAATATGTCACAGAACATGACAAACATTGCTAATATTTAGGTAGAGATACCCCTGACTCCTTGATGTCAGTCTTGACGGTTTTAGGGTAACCCAGTCCTGAGCACCTCAGCAGCCATCTTCACTGTTTACCTGAGTCATAACCCTGGAGACAGAAATCACCCTGCTCAGATGTTTGCATGAATATGAACACAATTAATAATCTCAGGAAAATGCATCATACCTTCAGGACACTGAGGTGACTTGATAAATATAGGAGCTTTGCTTTATCCTAACCTGGTAAGTTATCTGGACTACTGAAATATTAATCACAAGCTACGTTCATTACTATGTGAAATAACAAAACAAAGGAAAACTAAAACCAAACTGCAAGATGTGGCCTTAATAATTCTAAAATATTCTAAAA
>JADRCD010225146.1:69458-81627 GCA_019843815.1 Montemys delectorum | reverse complement strand
GTGTGTGTGTGTGTGTGTGTGTGTGTGTGTGTGTGTATGACTAGAAATAATTTCATCTATCCAAAAATTTAATACTTTGTACTTGCTTCTCTCTAAACTATAACATCTTATGTTAGAAATAATTAATGATATATCTGAAATTTTCAGAAGAAAGAATTAAATAAATTCCCCAAACTGCAATATTATTTTCATATATCATTGGTATACAGTAAATCCAATTTTCACAATTTTTAAAACATTTTTACTTGCAAAAGCATCATTTCAGAGCCCTGAACATTGTTTTGAAGATATTATTTCTGAAGAATGATCATCTCCAATTTACTTAGATATAAATAAACTTCTCCATAAACACTTTTAATTTTATAGCTTCACGGGATCTTACCATGGGCAATAACACAAAAGCATACTCATTTCCATAGTTCATACATGGCTATCACTTACAAATAATCCAAACTGGGATGTTCTTACTAGCAACAAGTCAAAAATGCAACAGGCATGCCTATAATTAATTATGCTATGTAACTAAAGAAGGAAATCCTCCTTACTGTGTCTGAAGTATTCACCGCAGTAATTTTATTTGATTGACTCTATGACTAGGATCATAATGAGTTCACCTGAGCAGCTCTAGTCTTCTTTATTTTAACTCTTAGAATGTTGTTAATATAGACCACTAATAAGAACTACTGTCTAGGAGTAATATGCAAACAAGAAAGGTAATCTTCAAAAGAAAGTCTATGCTAGCTCCCAACCTTTCAAACCGCACAGCTTGTCACCCACTGACTTTAGTTGGTTTCCACAGGAGATAAATATTATTATTTGCTTTCATACACTAGACCATGATAATACCGTGAGGGGCACACAAGTAGTTCAAATTCTAGAGAATCTAGCTCTGCTACAAATGGCAGTCTGAATAAATTCCCCCTTAGATGTGTCTCAACACTCAGTCTAGTTATTCATTTCCCAACCATACGAATGTATGAATGTAGTGTCTTGAACATTAAATTAAAAGAAATGCCACACAAAGTGAATGAATTGTTATCAGATTAGATTTGGAAAGATATATTTTTAAAAAATCAACCTGAAATAAAACCACAGCAAAGTAATCCAAACACGGAATAGATTTAAAATACTTGGGACAAATCATCCAGTCTCAATATCATAAGGTAAGTGGCTTATAATATATTAGCAGAATTGGAGAAAGTTGCAAGGGGGTCTCTTTATGAAGCATAGAAGCAGTGCTTATTCTAAACATATACATAGTGCCAAGGCCACGAGGGCTGCATAATTATTATGTGTACACAGAGTGACACATCATCTCATAACTTAAAATTAAGATTTTAGAATGCATACATTCACATGTACCTCTGTTCCGTGTACCCCAGTACTTACGGACACTATTTCTTGCTAAACTGACTTCAAAGCGCTTACCTGCTTCTGTAGCCATCGTTCACGACGCCGCTGCTGCCTTCTCAGAGTCCTCAACTTGCTCCTCTCTCTGCTGTTCAGCCTGTGGTTAATGGTGCCCAAGGGGAAGCTGGCAGAGTGCAGGAAGTCCAGAGGGGAGAGGTGTTCGTCTTGGTCTGAGGCCTCCAGCATGCTCCTCCCCGCTGAGGGCAGATCCATCAGGAATGGCAGGCTGTTAGCATTAGCATGATCTGAGTACACTGAAGAAGCTTCTAGGCCACACTGGAATTCTCTTCCCCTTTGTGCCTGGGTCTCATGGGGAGCCACTGAAAGTCTGTGCAGCAGCATATTAGGATCAAAACTAGGTGGGTTTTGAAAGGAGCAGCTACTTTTACTACACGGTAAAGCCAAGCCCGAAAGGTCAATGGGCCCTGTTTCATTTAGCCTGGGATAGGCAGTAGGCTTACTATGTATTTCATATAAAGCGGGTAATAAAATCAGCTTCTCACTGATGTTCAGGTCCAAACTGTGTGACTTTCTGTGAGAAGCTCTTGAAGTGCACCTGTTGGTGTCAGGCTGAGGAACAAAAGGCTGGCAATTTGGGTCAGATGCTTTGAAGAGCAGTTTTTCATTCTTCATCTCAGAACACGTCGCTCGCACCTCCAGGCAGAGTGCTTCTGTGAGTCTTCCAAGGCTGTTACCGTTTCGGGCCATGCTTAAAAGCCGGTGGTTTCTGGGTTTGGAGCCACCACCTGTCAGCAGAGTTTCCTTATCACAACCTGACTGAACTCCGGGATGTGGCAAATGTTTCAGCGCTGGTCTCATTAGTCTGCCTGCCTGTGCGGCTTGATGATCAGTCCGGCTCTTGCAGAGCTGTACAGCTGCAAGCTGGCCACAGGAACATTTTGGAGTGCTGACAAAATTAAAGCCCCCTACTCGGGCCCCACAGAAAGGACAATTCAGTTTCCCAACTGTCCACTGGGCCTACAGGTAGTAAAGGGAAATAAAGACAATGCTTTCATTGTAAAGTGACCAGAGAATGAGTTTAGGGGGAAAAAAAGCCGATCACATGAACATTTCTATTACTGAAAAGGCTAGCTTTCTGTTTTCTGATTAGTAGACAGAACGACAAATGGAAACAAGCCTTCCTGTAAACAGAGATAAGCAACCAGCTACAAACTTCTGGAATGATACATGCTGCAAATCATGTCTATCTGAACAACCAAGAATTCCTAAAGAAAGTCTCTGAACAATAGGCTGAATACAGATACAGTGTGAACTAACAGGAAGAAAAAAATACTCCACAAAACCAGGAAGCAAATCAGTCTACAGAGCTTCATTTGCAAGTAAAATCCCACAGAAAAGTGTCTGTTCTGATTCCTGTCTTGCATGCCAAGCACGGGGGAGGAAGCTTTATCAGCCAACAGAATAAAGAGCTCCCTGGCTTTCTATATACAACTGAGCGGTATCAATCGCCTGGCTTAGATAGTATAGTTTTATATTCAGATTAGAAATTAATGAACTGTTTTAAAATTTTTCAAGAAAGATAGTGGGGTCTCTGTAGGGTTGTAATCTATTCTGTGAAGTTCAGGACACTTGGAAGCAGGGCTCCAGCATGCTCCCAGGAAATCAAAATATAAGCATGGATTCAAGTGAGAGCCACCACGTGGCACTTTCAAACAAAAACATAAGCCACTCAGTGAAGAACTTTAATTACAGGTTTTCAAAGGTCAGATTACTTATGCCTTCCAAGACAAGTATTTAACAATGCAAAATAAAATACCTAAAACACACAATTAACAAGAGAGTTCTTTTCCTGACACTATTTCATTTAATACTACTTAGAGCAGAACATTTCCATTTCATCACTGCAGAAGGGACATTAATTATCCAGCTTACTTTAAATTTGTGTACATACGGTGGATGCATAAAGACGTTTCACTCACTTGATATAACAGGTACTATTCTGGGAGCAAAGGACATACTACCTAGTAAAGGGTAAGATTTTCTGGTTTTATGGTTATTACATTCTGTTGGAGGCCCTTAGAAATTAAACAGGAAAAGAGCAAGCTCACTGTAGGCATGTTTGAGTGTGTGTACATGTGTGTGTGTGTGTTTATATCTCTGTGTCTCTGTTTCTATATGTTTGAGGATGTGTATGTGTGTGTGGGGGTGTGTGTGTGTGTGCACAACCACATGTGTGTGATGATATATTTGTGTGCCACTGTATCCTCATGCATATTCACCAGTAGTATGCAATACTGTGTGTATGAGTCTGCATAAATAGGCGTATAAAGCAGAGTGGAGAGAAAGACAGTGAAAAGATGGACAGTGGTTGCCAGTTGCTAGGCAATGTCTCACTGAAAACAAAGAACAATAGAAATGGGACAACCCAAGTTAGTATCTGGGAGCACATTTAGAGGCTGGAAATATCAGGTGCAGAGTCGAACAGAAAAGTACTGAAATGCCCCAGAAAGAGTGGACAAGCAGGTAAGTATAATCAAGAGAAACATAATCACTCATGTGTTTTAAAACAACACATCTAAGAAAGAAAAGGGTGTGTATTCTTATCTTTCTCTGGGACCAAAGACTTACCTTTTGTACTTGGCAGTTTATCCACTCTGGAAGGGCGTCTACATTCATGTGCCACAGGTGACAGGTGTTTCGAGCATCAACTGATTCATGTCTGTCCTGTTACGGAAAAAAAAGGATATTAGCGACTATCATTTCTGAATTTATTTCACAATTTCCATACTAAAAGAATAAAAAATAAAAACCCCATTTTGATTATCAATCAAATATACATTACCTTCTTCCCCTTCTTCCCATCATCAAAAGCTAGGATCAAATTTCTTTTTCAGGAAATAACTACCTGTGATTCAAAACCTGTCACTGAATGAAATATGTAGTGGCTCATTTTTAGATCTGTGCATAACATTAAATAGTGTTGTTTGTAGAAACTGTCCCCAACCTTCAATCTCTGACTCTGACTTTCTTTGGATTCTTCTATCAATAAATAAAGCACGTATATCCTCCATCAGACCGTCAATAAACATGATTGACAGGGAGAGAAAAGACACAGTCTGACATGCTCAAAACCAGCAGAAACAGGAGGCCTCTGGCTCTCCCCTGGCTTTTGTCCTGAAGACATCAAAGTTGAGAAAGAGATCTTGACTCCCTCTAATGTAGGCCATAAGACTTTCATGTGACAGGTATCTTCCTTATGCAGGAAAGGAGCATCCACACCTGTGAGCACAAAGGGTCACAGAGTAGACTCTCAATGGTAGGCCATGTTAAATTCCCAAGATGGTAACCATAAAGCATATCCCCTGTACAAGATCAACAAAAATTTAAATAAAGAGGTCAAAAGTAGTTGTGCTGAGTGTGATAAATAATTGAGCCATAATGGCTTCACATCATGTCAGAAAGCTGGTTGGCAAACCAAGGTGAAGGTTTATATCGTATTAGGTACGTGACCTCAGGCTAGTAAATTTACATTTCTGGGCCTCAACTTCTCTCCTGAAAATTACTGTCTGGAAACTGTAAGGGATCTAAGGACTTTCCTGGGTTTGCATTTCACTCTGTGAAAAGAGTGTTGGTTAAGAGGAACATAGAGCCGGGCAGTGGTGGCGCACACCTTTAATCCCAGCACTTGGGAGGCAGAGGCAGGCAGATTTCTGAGTGTGAGGCCAGCTTGGTCTACAGAGTGAGTTCCAGGACAGCCAGGGCTACACAGAAAAACCCTGTCTCAAAAAAAAAAACAAAAAAAAAACAAAAAACAAAAAAAAAAACCAAAAAAAACCAAAAAACAAAAGAGGAACATAAAAAGCATAAGGTTCCGACCTACACGTCTTTTCTCAAGGTCAGATTTTACACCGAATAGTTCTACAATTGCCAAATCACAGTGCTCTCTTAAGACTTCCCAGGCAATAATACAACTGCCACTATAACCAGGTTAACAAAAAAATGAAGGAGTTTCTGCCCACCTGTTAACTGTGTATCGTAGTAATATGTGAAAGTACTTGGGTTGACCATCTCAAAACATACTTCATTAAATCATCTGCCTTAGCACAAGCTAAGTACTTGGAGCCAAGACTATCTGAAATAATTTATGTATAATTTCACAAACTGAATCCTCTGGGGCCGTACAGTGACTTTTCTACCATTGGATCTTAGTAGGTGAGGACGAAACATTACAGTGTGATTTATTTATACATTAGTAAGATCTATGGCAGGCAGTTGAAGCCATTTCCTTTAGAAAAGCAAACTGATGACGTGTAACGTGAGTGGAAAGTGGAAAGGGACATGAGGCACTGCTCCATGTTAGACCACATGGACTGTCAATTATAATCAGTAGTAATCCCTGATCAAGGGGCAGTCACAGCAGTGAGTGCAAGCAGTTCTGGTATATTCTTAAACAGTACAGTGAGCGCCAGGTAATAGGAAAATGCGTTTCAAAAAGGAGAAAGAATTGGGAAGGTTTTTTATCATGAGGAAATAGAAAGTTCAAGGGAGCAGACATATTTAATGTGATTTAAACATTACACAATATATATGTATCAAGACATTCTATGTATTAGCTAAAAGATAAATTTAATAAAGAAAAATAAAAAACTTTGAGATGGTTTTCTGCGCCACACCAACCCTGACCAACAGGAATTAAGACACTACACAACCGGTTCCTTCTCTTAGTGGTTTACTCAGGATACTTTACAGGCAGCATTGTGGAGAGGTGAGCCCGAGATCCCTACTCAGGCACAGCTTATATCCTAGTAGGAGCCCATGAACTCATGCCACATGTCATCTCCCCATAGGCCAGGGAAGATCATGCCACTCAGAAGCACAACCTACTAGCCAAATCAGGTGTTGTTTATCTCAAAGCTCTCGACCAGCCGTCGCCACCTTTAGGGCGTGGTTCGGACGGCTCTCTACAGTTTTCTACTATAATACTTTAAAAAAAATCTTATCTCAACAGAGTTTGAAGACAATTTCAAGAGGAGCTAGAAAGTCTTTTAGAAAATGTTTCAGCTGCCTTAGAAAATTTCAACCAAGATGCCCGAACCCCGGCTCAGCTTAGAGAAGACAGCTTTCCCAGTTTTCCCTGTCAAGGAAGAGAGCCTTGAAATTGGGGAAGCGAAATGCATGAAGATATGAAGAAGACATTACTGAGTAGGTGAAAAGTTAGAAAAGGAGAGGCCATGGTAGAGACAGTCTCCAGCTCTCTCACTTGGGGCTCCCTAATACCTCCTCAAAAACAAGATGCCTTTCTCTGATGAATAAGGATGTTGAACATTTCTTTAGGTGCTTCTCAGCCATTTGGTGTTCATCAGTTGAGAATTCTTTGTTTAGCTCTGTACCCCATTTTTTAATAGGGTTATTTGGTTCTCTGGAGTCTAACTTCTTGAGTTCTTTGTATACATTGGATACTAGCCCTCTATCAGATATAGGGTTGGTAAAGATCTTTTCCCAATTTGTTGGTTGCCGTTTTGTCCTATTGACAGTGTCTTTTGCCTTACAGAAGCTTTGCAACTTTATGAGGTCCCATTTGTCAATTCTTGATCTTAGAGCAGAAGCTATTGGCGTTCTCTTCAGGGAAATGCAAATCAAAACAACTCTGAGATTCCACCTCACACCAGTCAGATTGGCTAGGATAAAAGACTCTGGTGACAGCAGATGCTGTGGAGAAAGAGGAACACGACTTCATTGCTGGTGGGATTGCAAACTGGTACAACCACTCTGGAAATCAGTGTGGCGGTTCCTCTGGAAATTGGATATAGTTCTACCAGAGGACCCAGCCATACCACTCCTGGGCATATACCCAGAAGATGCTCCAACATGTAACAAGGACACATGCTCCACCATGTTCATAGCAGCCTTGTTTATAATAGCCAGAAACTGGAAACAACCCAGATGTCCCTCAACAGAGGAATGGATACAGAAACTGTGGTACATCTACACAATGGAGTACTACTCAGCTATTAAAAACAATGAATTTATGAAATTCTTAGGGAAATGGATGGATCCTGAGTGAGGTAACCCAATCACAAAAGAACACATATGGTATGCATTCTCTGATAAGTGGTTATTAGCCCAGAAGTTTGGAATACAGGAAGAACGACCCACAAACCACAAGAAACCTAAGAAGGAGGAAGACCAAAAGGTGGACATTTCATTCCTTCTTAAAAAGAGGAACCAAACACCCACGGAAGGAGTTGCAGAGATTAACTCTGGAGCAGAGACTGAAGGACAAGCCAGCCTAAATATAGCTATCACCTGAGAGGCTCTGACAATACCTGACTAATACAGATGTAGAGGCTCACAGCCATTCATTGAACTGAGTACACAGTTCCCAATGAAGGAGTTAGAGAAAGGATCTATGGAGCTGAAGGGTTTGCAGCCCCTTAGGATGAACAACAATATGAACTAACTAGTACCCTCAGAGCTCCCAGGGACCCAACTACCAACCAAGGGCTATACATGGTGGGACTGAATGTTTTGGCAGCATGTGTATAGTAGAGGATTGCAAATTTGGTCATCAATAGGAGAGGACCTTGGCCCTGTGAAGGTTCTGTGCCCCAGTGTGAAGGAGTGCCAGGGCCAATAAGTGGGAGAGGGTGGGGTGGCAGGCATGGGGGGGGAGGCAACAGGGGCTTGTTCTTGTTGTTTTTGTTTGTTTGTTTGTTTGGTTTTTGGAGGGGAAAGTGGGAAAGGAGAAATTTACATGTAAATAAAGAAAATATCTAATTAAAAAAAAAAACAACAACAACAAGATGCCAGGAAGAACAAACTGGTTCATTGATTCCTTTTCTTGGCATAGGGCATAGGGAAATGCAGGCAGAAAGGAAGATCATTGATGGTTGTAATACTGTACAATCAGTACATACCCCAATGTAGCCTCCTACCATACCACACAATGTATAAAAGATAGAGTATTTCTTAAATTGATAATTAAATTGATTTCTGCAAATATTTTTCAATCTGAATAATTTTTGATATTATACATTTTAATTTGATATTTCCTGATTTTATTTTTTACCCATTTTTGGACAAAAAGTTGGTAAACTGCAAATTAGTAAAATTTAATTTTTGCTGATAGTAAAAATAGAGAATAACTGTTTTTCAATTCAATCAAGTAATTTTTTTCTTTTATTGGATATTTTCTTTATTTATATTTCAAATGTTATCCCCTTTCCAGGTCTCCCCTAAGAAACTCCCTATCCCTTCCCACCTCCCCCTGCCTCTTTGAGGGTGCGCCCCTACCCACCTACCCACTCCCACCTTTCCTCCCTGGCATTCCCCTACACTGGGACATAGAACCCTCTCAGACCCAAGGGCCGCTCCTGCTTCTGATGTCCCACAAGGCCATCCTCTGCCACATATGCTGCCAGAGCCATGGGTCCCTCCATGTGTACTCTTTGGTTGGTGGTTTAGTCGCTGGGGGCTCTGAGGGTACTGGTTAGTTCATATTGTTGTTCCTCCTAAGGGGCTGCAAACCCTTTCAGCTCCTTGGGTCCTTTCTCTAGCTCCTTCATTGGGGACCCTAAGCTCAGTCCAATAGATGGCTGTGAGCCTCTACTTCTGTATTAGTTGGGCAGTAACAAAGCCTCTCAGGAGACAGCTATATTAGGCTCCTGTCAGCCAGCTGGCATCCACAATAGTGTCTGAATTTGGTGACTGTATATGGGAAGGATTCCTAGGTGCAGCAGTCTCCTGGATTGTCCTTCCTTCAGTCTCTGCTCCATACTTTGTCTCTGCAACTCCTTCCATGTGTATTTTGTACCCCCTTCTAAGAAGGAACGAAGTATCCACACTTTGGTCTTCCTTCTTCTTGAGCTTCATATGGTCTGTGAATTGTTGGGTATTCTGAGTTTCTGGGCTAATAATCCACTTATCAGTAAGTGCATACCATGTGTGTTCTTTTGTGATTGGGTTACCTCACTCAGGATGATATTCTCCAGATCCATCCATTTCCCTAAGAATTTCATAAATTCATTTTTTTTAAATAGCTGAGTAGTACTCCATTGTGTAGATATACCACATTTTCTGTATTCATTCCTCTATTGAGGGACATCTGGATTGTTTCCAGTTTCTGGCTATTATAAATAAGGCTGCAATGAACATAGTGAAGAATGTGTCCTTATTACATGTTGGAGCATCTTCTGGAGCATGACCAGGAGTGGTATGGCTGAATCCTCTGGTAGTACTATGTCCAATTTTCTGAGGAACTGCCAGACTGATTTCCAGGGTGCTTGTACCATATTGCAATCCCACCAGCAATAGAGCTGTGTTCCTCTTTCTCCACAGCATCTGCTGTCACCTGAGTCTTTTATCCTAGCCAATCTCACTGGTGTGAGGTGGAATCTCAGAGTTGTTTTGATTTATATTTCCCTGATGGCTAAGGATGTTGAACATTTCTTTAGGTGCTTCTCGGTCATTTGAGTTTCCTCAGTTGAGAATTCTCTGTTTATCTCTGTTCCCCATTTTTTAATAGGATTATTTGGTTCTCTGGAGTCTAACTTCTTTCATTTTTTGTATATATTGGATATTAGCCCTCTATTGGGCTAGAGTTCCAGACAGTTGTAAGCTGCCATGTGGGTGTTGGGAATTAAAATCAGGTCCTCAGGAAGAACAGCCATTGAGCTTAACCACTGAGCCATCTTCCAAGCCCCAAAATTTTAGATTTTAAAATTAAAACTTGACAAAATGTTCAGATAAATATAAGAGTTTTCAGTAGAAAGGCAAATGCTTAGGACCTGAATACTGTATTTTCTAGCTTCTAGAAGAGTTAATTTTTTTTTCCTCTTTAAGTTACCAGGTCTCTGGGCTGGAGGGCTGGCTTAGTGGTAAACAAGAACTGCTCTTACAGATGGGCCAAATTTGAGTGCCAGCAGCCACACTGGGCAGTTCACAACAGTCTAGAACTCCTGTTCTAGGCAAGTTGATGACTTTGGCCTCAGTGGGTAATTGTACTCACATGTACATACTCACATGCAGACACAATGCACATAATTAAAAATAATAAAACAAATCCTTCTTAAGTTATGCTGTATCTGTGTAGTGTTTTATATTATGGTACAAAACAGAACCAGGCTAAAAACTGGCACCAGACAAGTATGGCGTAGCTATTAACAAACATATGACATGGGCTTTGGAGCCGGGTAATGGGTAGAGGCTGGAACAGTTTTGAAGGGCGTGCTAGGAAGCATCTAGACTGCGGTGAATCAACTGGTAAAAGCAGTTCTGAGGAAGGTCCAGAAGGAAAGGAGCTAGTGGGAGGTCCAAGGCCCCTTCAGGTTAATGGGTGGTAATCATATATGGGTAGAAATGCAGGTTCTGAGGCAATTTGGATGAGATCTCAGGCTGAAATGAGGAACAAGGAGCAAAGGTCTTTGGAAATGGGAATAGAGGATATTTTTGTAAATTGGGCATGATGGTGAGTACCTGGAATCTCAGCACTAAACAGTCTGACGCAGGAAGATAGCACTTGAGGCTAAAATAGGCTCCATTGTGTGTTTTTGTCGTTGTTTTGCTTTGATTTTTTGTTTTATTTTTTAACTAAAAATTTTTTTAATTAAAAAGCCCAAACAAGTACTACCAAAAGCTCTCTTTAGGGGGTTAAAAAGGTGCCAAAGAATTTGGCTGCCTTGAGTCATAGGACTTTAGGGAATGCAGAGCAAAAGTGTAGCAAATGGGATACTTGGCAGGGGGAGAAAAGGTATGTAAGTAGTCAAGCTTTGAAGACACTGCTCAGTTCCCTCTAACTGTACACAGTAATACTGCAGCAAAGGAAAATGACTGACAGGCCAAACTCAGAAGGGAAGCAGAATGGAATGAGCTGAACACTCAGCCTAGTCGTGTAATGACTGTGAAACATGTTTGGGAGGAATCGCCAAGGTGTGGCTAAGGACCTTTTAGAAGGAAACTGTAACAGATAGAGGGAAATGGGTTTTCTCCTCAGCACACAATGACAGAACGATGCTGAAGGCAGCTCAGGTTTTTCAAGACAAGCTAGTGCTGTGAAATACAATGTGGCAAGGGGGTACCATGGTGGTCCATGCCAAGGTGAGCCCTTGAGAAATTACTCCATGCAACAGACCTCATAAAAAGGGGATTTACTGGAGGAAGGGAGGGGAGTGAGGGCATGGGAAGGGGTAGAGGCAGATGAGTGGACATGCAGACAGGCAGACAGGAGCGGAGCTATGAGGGCAGAGAAGAAGATGAGGCACAAGAAGAAAGGGGAAGAGAGAAGCTCACTGGGAAGCCCTGGGAACAGAGAGCTGAAGTGTCCTGTGGTCCTTTTATACATAGCCTACAGCTGAAGCACCTGGCCAGGGCAGGTGATGGCTACAAGGTCTACTTAAGCCCTTACTAGGTCCCCGGGAGGAGCCTGGTGAGATTGCCTATATGCCAACAGCTAGGGCCTTTGACCAGGTGTCCAGAGGGGTACCCGAAGTACCCAAATGTCTGTCTGCCGTTGTAAGGTCTCTGCTCCCCACACTCTGCTCTGCTGCAAAGGCTGCAGTGGACTCTTACACAGCCCAGGCTGCTGCTCTGGAAGGCACTCGCTGTAACCTCTATTGGGGTCTGTGTGGCAATCACACAATCCGAGGCTTTTTTCACTTAGATTCATCCAAAGAATGTGACCCACTGAGTGGAAGTGCTGTCATTGTAGCCCGAATCTATGGGGCTGGGGCCACTCTTGGACCACTGATATAGACATAAAAATCCCACACAGTGGGGCCACTCTTGGACCAGTGACACAGAT
>JADRCD010225146.1:28706-69448 GCA_019843815.1 Montemys delectorum | reverse complement strand
CCACACAGTGGGGCCACTCTTGGACCAGTGACACAGATATAAAAATCTCACACATTGGGGCCACTCCTGGACCACTGACACAGATATAAAAAGCCCACACAGTGGGGCCACTCTTGGACCACTGATACAGATGTAAAAAGCCCACACAGTGGGGCCACTTTTGGACCACTGACACAGATATAAAAAGCCCATACAGTGGGGCCACTCTTGGACCACTGACACAGATATAAAAAGCCCACACAGTGGGGCCACTCTTGGACCACTGATACAGATGTAAAAAGCTCACACAGTGGGGCCACTCTTGGACCACTGATACAGATATAAAAAGCCCATACAGTGGGGCCACTCTTGAACCACTGACACAGATATAAAAAGCCCACACAGTGGCATCACTCTTGAAACCACAGACCCATACATATATGGAAAGATTTAAAAAGGTTGCAGAGGCTTCTGGATCCTCCCCCCTGTGTCAAGGAGTCAATGAAGGTAGTATTTTCCACAAGGGGCAGCACCTCAGCCCTGCTGGAGTTCACACCTACTCTACTTGGGACCTGCAGTCTGTTTTCCTCCTTTTCAAATGTGTGGGATATGGAGCAGTCCGAGGATGGATGGGGGTAGGGGTGGAATATGAAGTGTAAAAAATAAATTAATAAAAAAAAAGAAAAAATAGATTATCTTTCCTATGCCTGTCTGGCCTTTATGTTTTAGGAACCACAGGGTTTATAAAATTTCACAGGCTCCTGTCTGGAGGAGAAGGCACCACCGCATCTACATCTGATTTACATGAGACTGGTCTTTAGAAGTTTGAAGTGGGCTGGAACAAGTTAAGACTTTGGGGTTAATTGGAAGGAATGATTACATTTCACATTTGAAAAGAACATGGATTGAGCCCTAAGGCTCCAATGCTCAACTCTGGCACCTAGCAGCTGGTGAGGTTTTTTTTTTTTTTTTGGGGGGGGGGGGGGATGGGAGGGGGGAAGACTTCTGGAATCTTCAAGTAGGTCACTGGATGGTGACAGGACTTTGAAAGTTCCAGCTAGTCTGCCATAATAGGAGGAGCCTCTGCTAAACACTCCCACTGACACCTGGGTATTATCTCACTCCAGGCCCAGAACACAGAGCCCAGTGACAGTGGACTGAACCTTCTCGAAAGATAAGCAAGTATCTCCTTCCTTAGACAATTAGAGGGCTTCAAAGGAACTGAGAATTCTGTTACAAGAGAGCAAGACCTATCAAGCAATGATAATAGGACACAGAACTAACTTGAGGAGTTTTTCTCCTTCACAGGAGGAAATAGGTTATATGCCATATATATGGACGAGAGCACCTGGAGAAAGTGGTATCTATGTGGATCCAACTTCTCACAGATCACAGAGATAACAGAAAAGGGAGTCTTAGGGGCTGGGAGTAGCAATTATCCTACTTGGGTTTTCTTATTTAGACTTTGTAACCACACACAGTGGTTACTCTTACTGATCCAGTTCCAAAGATGAGAATGTTGAGACCTGACTGAGCTAGCAAGGTTCTCCAAGTCCACAGCCTATGAGGTTTGCTGAACCACACAGTCTAAAGAACACTCTGCTCTTCCGCACCAGGCTAGTGGGTCACAAGCGCAAACCACTGTGGGCAGAAAGCCCTGTAGGCTCTTTCAAATATCTCAAGAAAACACAGCTCGAAACTTTAAGGAGAGCAGCACTTCAAGTCACAGTGGGTCCTTACTTGCTCACTCTATAGCAAACAAACTATATAAAAACAAGACAGCTTCAGAATCACTGTCCTTACACTCGTAACATAATACTATTATATGTGACCCCATGCACGCCCACCCTGACCCCTGGGGGAAATTATAGCATTCTTCAATCACTGATAATTCTAGAACTTCAGACTTTAATCTAAGAAATCTGTGGGCTTGACTTACTACAGCCCTTAAATAGTAAGCTGCAGCAGGTTCTGGAGAAAGTACACGTAGCACTCAAGAAAATAATCTGGGTCAAGATCATGAGTCTGCTGAAGGGCTATCTCAGAAAGGTGTTTCCCAGGACATAGGTCCCATGTCACCAGCATGAGAGGCACCTGGATGCTCAAGCTCTTATTTACCTCTTCTCCACCAGTGACTACACACTAAATGTACTACTTAATGATTCTCTACGCTGCAAGGCTAAGAATCCTGTATGTTTAATCTGGTTTAGTGTGCCTGTATCAGCTACCTTTTCCAGCATTTTAAGTTGTGATGGTGAATGCTTTGCAGTGACAGTTCAGGCACTGTTAGCTGCCTTCCTCCAAGTCACACATAATTTAGGATGATTGGACAAATCACAAAACTGAGAATCCTTAATAACACCAAAATATTTAAGAAGTTTGAGAAAGCTACTGTCAAACTCGAAGTACACAAGCAAAAACAAAAACAACAACAACAAAAACAAAAAACCAGAAAACTAAAAAGGTTGGCAGTTGTTTAAATGTTTCTTTCTAAATGTTTACTTTGCTCTAGATTTTAAATATTCCTACTGGTTCCGGTCAGTATCTATAGGATTGTAATCATTACAAATGTATTCTTCCAGGAAGAAAAATTCATCTCTAATTACATATATTCCCAAATAAATTATCATTTTCTATGTAAATTATTCTCTGCATATATTGGCTCTAAATCTATGGATCCAATCAACCAGAAAATTCACAACAAAATGCATCTGCATGAACAATAATTATTCCTAAGCAACATCATATGACAACTGTTTACAAAGTTTAAATTGTATTAGGTATTATAAGCAAAACAGTGGTAATTTAAAAGATATATGAGGATATACAAAGTTACATGCAAATATTTTACCTATGGGTCCTGAGCATCTGTGCATTTTTATATTTGTGTGGGGTCTAGAGATTAATCTTCCATGTATATGAAAGATGACTGTAATTTTATTTTCACCATATCCTAACAACTGAAGAATAAATTTATTTTGTCCATACTGGAAAGAATATTTAATCTCCTGAAAATTCTCAATGCAAATTTTGAAGTAGAGACCTTTCTTTTCTTTAGCTGTTATGTCTAAATCTCATTGAGAGGCAAGCTGCAACTAGTGGATACTTAGTAGCTATTTCACCTCAGATCATAGGACAGTGCCTGAGCACTGTGAACAGGTAGAGATGCTGGATAAAGGAAAGACACCTGCTCAGCATTGGCATGTAATTTTCAGGCACTGTCATCTTTACCAACCCTAGTCACTTTGGTGTGAAAGATTTTTTTTTTTGTCTTCAAAAGTTATCAAAATGTACATGGATCACAGCACACATGATTTTCTTTGTTTCTCTATACTGTTAGGAGGGTTCTCATTTAAAATTGAAATTATTAACAGTTTGTTTCTATATTCATTCACTAAATCAAATTTTAATCTGTTTATAAAAATTCTGGAAAAACTATTGCAAGTGACTCAATTAAAGCCAACAGTACAGTTTCCCCTAAATTCTCTGCCCATGAAACAAATGAAGGGATGAAGTGTCGCGGTTCTGAGAATAGGGTTAATACGTCCCAGTGCTTGGGCTCTTCCCATGAAAACGTGACAGCTGCACAGATCAGTACAGCTAACAAATTCTTAACAGCCTCGTACAGGTTAAAGCAAATTGGAACTGACAAGTGTGATTGCCTTTTCATGATAAACTCCAGAATTTGCTCTGACTTTTTATGCGTGTTTACATATCAGCAAAAAGAATAAAATGAAAGAAGAGAAGGAACAGATGAAAGAAAAAACCCATGCTGTGCTGGTGGAAAGAATAACAGATTATTAATGTTAAAGTGAGTTCATGGTACTCAACCTTAAAAATAGTTTCTAATCACTGAATACAGCATTGCCCACACAGATCTAGTAAGAGGATTTACTAACATGTCAGCAACTTCGCTGCAAAGTGTTCATGTGTCATTTCATTATACTAACTTCTTATTTCTTCTGAGCTTATAGATTGACAATAGTATTCCTCACATAATATTGATCATAATGTCAAGAAACCACTACCAGCTGTTAAGTCTGTACATGATTCTCAACTGTTCCTGTATTATCAAATATCAAAAACCGTATCTGTCCACACATGAAGCTTTATGGTACATGTTCTTGTGATTTTGATTAAGCAGAAAATACTTATATTATGCTCTCTATAAACTGCTTTAGGCATTTTCCACGTTATGGATAAGAATGCTGAAACATGTAAAATTAAGCCACCTCTTGACAACCTGTCAAGGTCACATATTCAAAGGTAACTTAAAGATCGCATCCAGTCAGTCCAGCTTCAGAGTTCGTGTTCTCAGACAGTGGATTTCCAGCTCCTGCGTCCTGTAGCAGGTAAATGGTACAGATTCGAGGACCATGCACCGCATCTCCCACCTGAGTACACTTAAAGTGTTGACATTTTCTCCAATACTTACAAAAAGCAAACCTAAAATTTACTTTTAAATTAACAAAAATAACAGACTAGTTTAAATGGATAAGTAGATTTGGGAAAGGAAGTTCCATTAGCTATTTCTGCTTCATGACATTCCAACATAACCACTTTTATTTCAGAACTATCAATATAAACCAAACATGTTTGCCTAAACAGCTATTCTTACATGCTAGAGGAACAAATCTAGAAGTATGTGTATGTGTGTTAGTGTGTGTGTATACATGTGTGTGTATGCATGTTCATGTATGTGTATGCATGTATATCTTTGTGTACATATATGTGTATATGTATGCATATTCATGTATATATGTGCATGTGTGTGCTAACATATGTCCATTTACCTGTGTATGTGTGTGTGCATATGCCCATACAAGCACACGTACATTTTTATGTGACATAGAAGCTAAATGAAAACTGTTTTCTGGAGGTAAAGTCAACTAAAGTAGAGAAAGAGTCAAAGCATAATGTTGGGGCAAATACAAGAAAAGGACGGTGCTGTGTGTATGTATGATAACGAAGACCACTATACTACACTCTGAGCAACTACACAATAAGCTTAAAAAGAATGATAGCCTCAGAAGCATCCTGACAGGGGAACGAAAAGCCTTTCTAAAAGCATACCAGCTTATTTCCTTGCCAATAAGGAACTTACAAGCTAGACAAGGCTATTTCACTAAGATTCAAAACCTTACTAGATGTGACTGGGCAGAGGAGAAAAACAAACATACAACTAGGCTGAATGTTTCACATTGTGCTGGCAGGTTTATACGTAAAATAATTTATTCAAGCAGCAGGGGGCACTAGTGCACCTCTCTTACAGTTTAGTTCCTGACCACAGAATGGCGGCTTTAGCTGTCCATACAGGATGTATATTATTTTTCTCCATTGTACAGAACTTAATTTTTTAAATAACACTGTATGGTTTGAATGTTTAAATGCTGATGATTTAGTATCATTAAATAATATCCTGACAGATGTTTACAATTTAGTTTTCAAGTATAAGCAATAACAGTATCTCATCAAATTTATTAAAAGTAAGTAACCTGAATCATTTAACTACTGAGGTGTGCACACCCAGGGACAAACTCTGTTGCAAGACTATCACTTTGCATTGTTATTTGTTTTTAATTAAATATTTAAAGGGTTACAAATTTAAAAGATCCCAAGGTCTTTGGATTTTTTTGTCTTTTTTTCGGTTGTTTTTGTTGTTGTTTTATTTTCTTATATTTATGTATATCCTGAAAAGGTTATTTCGAGAATGGAAAGTTCTAATTAAAAGATCTAGAGGGTGGAGCAAGGGTGAGGGAGAAAGAGAGGCTAAGCGAGAGCTTAGGAGATACCTTCATTCATGCTCTACATTCTCTAATGATCAATATCCTCTTAAAAGTCAAAGGCCACATCAATCACACCCTATCAGAGACTTCTCAGCTATGGCACAGATCAAACTTTTTGGATTGAGTTAAAGGCTGGCAGCTGCCCATCCTTCCTGTTTCACGTCTTGATCAGCCCAATTTAACCGAGTGCCAAATGTTCTGTGGACACAGCTCAGGGACTTAGAACATGCTGCTGTGGAAAGTCTCCGTACTCTTTGCCCTACACTGCCTTCTCTTGCTCAGTTCCTGAGAAAAGCCTTTCCTTACCGATGAGCCCAGCTCTCTGCCAATCTCCTACTTTTGCCATGCCCTATATGTTTCCTTTCGCCAATTCTACAGATAATTGTTGAACACTTCTTTGATCAACTAATAGCTAATATTTTTATGATTTGTAAAAATTAAATATTCAATATTAAAGTAGAAATTTAAATTCTTGATATTCATTAAAATGGATCTATAATTCTACAAGAACTAGGATTATGTTAATATGGTCTTAGTACAATAGTGAATCTTGGAAACTTCACAAATACAGATCATTCTTCTGTTTGTCTCCAAATTTCCAGTGCCTATAATAGGACCTGTGATGCACAATCTGCTCATGTGGCCATGATAAAACTCCATAAACACAAGGACCTAAACAATAGACATATACTTCTGTATGGTTTTAGAGGCTTAATGTTCAAGGTCAGGCCCCAAGCATCTGGCTCTGGTGAGGGTGCTAGCTACCTTTCTCTTTGCCCCTCACAGTCTCCCTTGACTTATAAGCTGCAGTCCTGGTAAGTTAGTCTTATCCTTATGACTTAGTTTCCCTTAATTATCTAGAAGCCTCACCTCCAGACACAGCATAAATACAGCATCAATATATGAACCTGAGAAGCTTACAATTTGGTCAAATTGATAGGATGGAAATCCTTACATGCTGTGGTCTATGTGACCTTGACAAGTTGTTAAACCTTGTTTAGTTTTGCTGATACCATGAGTATAGATTTGACAGCTGTCAGTGTGTGTACAGAGCAAGAGAGAATGGGGCCCAGAATGCCTATCAGTTCAATGTGAAAAATGCAAGATCAGGGTGACAAAAAAGCCAGCCATAACATCTAGGATGGACCATTAGTAGAAATGAAGGGAGAAACAGCCAGACCCTGAAAAGGGCACTATTGATTAGTGATATATGTTGTAGGGTAAAATAGATGACCTGACACTGCCTTCAGTGTGCACTTGAACATCACAGAACTCTAGATGTTATTGTGTGAAAGGAGCTTCCTATATTTGTGCAAGAGATGACATAAACACTCTTATGTCCCTATTTACAGATCCTCAGTGGTAGCCTTCTTGCCCATGCACTGGTGCAGGCTCCAGTGCAGGCACCAGTCTGCCCCTACTGCTAGCATGGCACTCATCAGACTAGGCTACAAGGGCCTGTTGTAAACCTTAAAGCTCCAGCGCATTAGCAACTGGTCTTCACTGTGCATCACTGCCTTCCACACTGTGTCCCAGTGTGTCTCAGAGCTGTCCAGGCTCACCGCCTAGACATGCTGTGGACTAGAGCAGAATCATTTACCCTTGGTGTCTCAGTCTCCTCATACTTAAGGCGGAGGTAATAGATTGTCCTCCTCAGAAAGCTACTCTGAAGAATAAATTATAAAAATACAAATAATATAAATATAAACAACTTGACTACCGAATGGCTCTGAATCAATTAGCAATGGAAAGTTACCATGCCCCATCATTAGTTGTCAGACAAAATACAAAGCTGATTCTAATGATGTATATGCCACTGCTCATATATGCCGCCGCTAATCGGCCTGAATGGACAGACCACAAACGTGAAAGTAGCGATAACTGGAATCCTCACGCACGGCTACTGGAATGCTCACTTTGGAAGACTATTAGCAATTTCTTAAAAACTTAATGCATATCTGCCACATGACTAAGATACTCATCTTCAAATACATCCCAAATACGACAAAATAAGAGAGAGGACTTTACACAAATTTCTATAGCCTAAGATGACCATAAGCTCAGATCACTGAAAACACGTAAGTACTGAGGTCCCTCAGCAGGAAACAGTGGTGATTGTCACACTCATAAATGACACAGAATTCAGCAAACTACTGTACATGGTATATAAATAAAACTGTAAAATCTGATGCTGGGGCAGATACAAGGCAAAAGGAATGCATGTAATTTTATTTCATTTGAAAGGAGACAAGGATAGGTGACGCCAGCCGATGGAGACAAAGCTCTGCAGCAGGTACCTTGGAGTGGGAAAGCCTTGTCTGAAAGAGGGCAAAACAGACTTCTCGGGTCATGGGAATGTTGGATATGCTGAACTGATTCATACTAGAATTAATTAAATTTATCAAGCTGTAAGCAAGTTTTATTCTATACAAATTATATCCAATAAAATGCTGGCATGAAAAGTTTCAGGTTTTCGTCCACTGAAGTATACCAGATCTTAAATGTGGCAGAATAGGTGTGCACGGACAGGTGTGTTTCCAATGTTTTGACAGTCTAAAACTCTTGAAGTCAGCCAAACTCACCCCAACCACTTGAGTCTCAAGAGGACTCATGAAGTAGCCAGAACTTGCAATGCATTTTCTACATCTCCAACAATGCAGGGTGCCTTTTTGCTCTTCAGGGCTCTGTGTACTTGTCGACTCTTTGCTTCTTTTCATCTGTGGGAACAATAATGATTTTTAGAATGATAAGTGTCATTGGAAAAGTTTGATTTCCAGATCTGGGAATATATTATATAAGAATCTATTTTCAATTTAAAAAAAGAAAAATAAAGTCATGGTGATCTTTATCAGACTGCAGTGACTTTGAGCAAGCTCAGTGGAACAGTTTACTATGCCCAGTGATAACGCAAATGGTGAGTTGAGAATAGCTCCATCAATTGTGAGTCTATCTTTAAAATTTGAGATTTTTTCCCATTAATGCTTTTAGAACTATTCATACCATATTTACTGAAAGCTTAACATATGCTGGACTCTGAGAAGATGAAGATGAATAATCCTATCTTCTGGTTAGTGGTATCTCCTGTGGTATATACAGATTATTAGCAGTTTTCATCCTTAGTACATCAAAGTGCTTTAGAAGACTTAAGTAACAATACACCTAGGCCCTATTCATGGAAGTTATAACTTATTCTTCAATGCACAAAGAGCTGGAGATAGGTAAAACCTTGAATTCTAAAGTGTTGTTAAAACTAAAATGAATATGTATGTATACATGTAATTGGCTAAACTTCATCAGCTATAAGTCAGAGCCATAGAAGAAGGAACCTATAGAGTGACAATATGCAAGCAGAGAGGATTTAATTATAATAGTTATGCATGATGAGAAATTCTCATAATCCTGTCACTTGGGAGGCTGAGGCAGATGGAAGGTTTGAGGACAGTCTAAGCCACATGGTGAATGCTAGACTAGCCTGGGCTATGTTGAGAGATGCTGCTTTCAAAGACATAGAAATCAACTACAATATAATGCACTCCTGGCCGGCAGGCTCAACAACCCTCTGCCAGTAAACCCAGTTCTGATTTTCCAGCCTTCAGGCCATAGTTCTGCCTTCATCAACTGACTCATCTTCAGAACTCACGACAGCCACAGATCACTTTATTAAAACCATCAATGACAAGGATTATGATCTGTAAAAGCTCCCCCATTTGGTTTCTGCATTGTTGGTGTAACCCCCACCTTGTCTAACTCACCAAGTGCTTCTCTTTCCCCTCTCTATCCTCCTCCATCCCCAACTCCTTTACCCTACCATTCTCTTTTCAGGGAAGCCTCACACTACAATCAAGTCCCAAAACCTCAATACTCAGGTCCCCATGTCTCAGATAGTCACCCATGTCCTCCTAAGGTGTGATGATATACAAATAAAGGTCAATGGTAGATTTCAATAAGTCCTCAGTGACAACTACTGAAGGCTACACTGTGACAATTCATCCTTATAAATGATTTTTAAATCTATAGATCTCATTTTCATCTTGTTCCAAAGACCTAGGCCAGTATTTTCAATGTCTAGTTGTTGCATGAACTTTTTTTTTAAGACTCTGCTCTAGGAGAGATGTTTGTCCTTGCAGTTCATTAAGAATAAATATGTGCAAATCCATAGATAGTTACTTAATCAGATGTAGTTACATAGTAATTGAAATGTGGCCAATCTGGATTGTATAAAAACATATACTAGATTTTGAAGACTTGGTAAAAAATAATGAGAAATATATTTTAAAAATGTATGTTAACTATGTAATCAAAATTTAATATACTAATAGAGTATCTTATAAAGTTAACTTAACCTGCTTTTTTCCCACTATTTGGAATGCATGGTTGTGTGTGTAGTGTATACAGTGTGGTATATGTATATGCCCATGTTCGTATGTGTTTGAGTATGTAGAGGTCATAGGTCTACATCAGGTGTCTTTCTCTATTGCTCTTTGTCTATTTTTTAAGGCAGTATTTATTATCAGGTGCATACATGTGTAAGCGTGTGTGTACCAAAGCACATATTCCAGTCAAAGAAAAACTTTATATTGTCAGTTCTCTCATTATATCATGTGGCTTTAGGGAATTTAACTCGGGTTGTCAGTCTTACAGAGAAGTGTCCTTTACCTAATGAAACATCTTACCTGCCCCTTGCCTTATTTTTTGAAGAATCTCTCTCTAAGTATGGAGCTCACTGATTAGGCTAGACTGACAAGCCAGAACCCCCCAGGATCTTCTTTGCCTCTGTCTCCTCAGAGCTGGGATTACAAGCATATACCACCATGTCTGGCCTTTCATGTGAGTAATGGGGATCCAAACTCAAGTCTTCATGTTTGCATGGGGAGCAGTTCACCAAAGATGAAGTCTCTCTCCCAGCATGCTCTTTTACTACCTTAGTGTTGCTTCACTGATAGGACTGGGAGCACAGTCTTGCTGGGCAGCACTATTCTCTCTCTCACCCCAGGATTTTGAGGAGCTGGCTATTTCCTCATCATTGAGATGTTAGTGTCACTTCCTTAGGTATGATATAAGCAGGTTGTATTAAACTGTATGTCACTGTGCCACAACCAAAGAGATTCTGATGTTTCTAGGTAATGTGTAGAAAGTTGCTTTTTTTTTTTTTTTTTTTTTTTTTTTGGTTTTTCAAGACTGAGTTTCTCTGTGTAGCCCTGGCTGTCCTAGAACTCACTCTGTAGACCAAGCTGACCTTGAACTCAGAAATCCGCCTGCCTCTGCTTCCCAAGTGCCAGGATTAAAGACGTGCACCACCACAGCCTGGCTGAAAATTGCATGTTTAATGCATTCAGTAGATAATCTGTTACAGACTGAAAACACTGACGGTAGTGAATGAGAATGAACCCTATAGGCTCAGAGATTTAGACTGGTTCCTCGCTGGGGGACTGTTCAGGAAGGGTTAGGAGATACTGCCTTGCTGTTGTGTCTCTGGGGCCGGACTTTGAGGTTTCAAGAGCCCATACCAAGCCCAGTCTCCTTCTCCTTATCTCTTTGCCCCCTCTTATAGATGAGATTTAAGCTCTTACCTACTGCTTTAGTGCTATGTATGCCTGAGGCCACACATTTCCTACCACGTCAAATATAGACTCATCCTCTGAAACTAAGCAAGCTCCCATTTTAATGCTTTCTCTTATAAGTTGCCTTGGTCGTCGTGTCTCTTCACAGCCACAGAATGGCTAAGCCCCTACTATGTGTAAAGTAAAAGAAAAGGCAAACAAAACACAATTATAATTATAACAGACTCTTTTGGTAGCATGAAGGTTCCTTTCAATAGAACTTTTTAGTATCTGATTGTGACTGGTCACGTGGAACCTATCTATACATGTGATAAGGCTACCAAAAGCCAAACATAACTGGCAAGCTATGACAACTAGGATGGTGTACATACGCCCATCCTTTGCCCTGTGAGCCACATGGAACCACATATGGCTATGAATGAGGGCCAAGACACAATCATAAACTTAAACATGGTGAGACTATTGTCAGAAGCTTTGTTTTGTTTTGTTTTGTTTTGTTTTGTTTTCGTAACTGCCTTACCCAGTTCTAAGGTAGACCTTGAAGATGATCATGTCGCAATGTTCAAAGGCTGGATACAACTCTCCTAGCAGTGCATTTGCCAAGAGTTCCTTGGTTACGACTTCCTTCTACCTCCCCTCTCTCTGACTCTACAATTTGCAATTAAAGATGCAATTTAAAATACCTTTAAATAATAAAAATTACTGCAAAAACTATACAGTAAAAAATTACATATCATGTTTTTATCAATTACCTCTTTTGATACAGCTATGTAATTCTCTCTTACTGTCCTTCCCATAATTTCTGCTGCATGGTTTTTGAATGCAGATACTTACACAGTTCCCTAGGAACAACACTTTCTAACTCCTAGCCTCTTCCTGTTATAGCATTTTCCTTCCCTATGGCATCCTTGAGCCAACAGTTGTTATCCTTTAAGGATGAGGTCAAGTTTAAATACAGCAGGTGGACTCTAGGGATATTCCGTTCCTCTTTCTGTGCATATCTCCACAGAAGCAGTCAAGTGGTCCCATTCTCAGTTCTGTTTTTCTTACCAATTCAAGTTACTAAAAGGTATGCTGTACTCATTCCACAGTCACATAATCAAACACAGTATTTGATCCTAAGAAACTTGCAACCAAACATTTACTGAAATCAGACAAACAATACACAGATGAGAGCTCCTCACACTCCCTTTATCTGTTCATGGAATCAGATGATCTGTTCAATAAATAATATAAGCATGCTGATCTGAAGTGTCAAGTTATAAAAAGCCTTATATTTAAGTTTTGACCTCCTTCTCCCGAGTGTCCCAGATCTATGCCCCGCTTCCTTACTCACTCAACTTTGTGTTTGTTTTGTTTTGCTTTTTCTCCATCCAGTTCCATTTGTGCTGCCTATATACCTTTGTATGTGTGGCCTCCCATTGCTTGAGTTATCAGGGACCACCCCTCTCCTAGCAGCTATCAATCAGTTGCTGATAGCTCCATAGCTAGGGGAAGGAACTCATGTCTACCTCACCATTCCAGGCTGTAGTTTTGTCTGGCTTGGGCTTGGGCATGCTGGGTTGGTGAATGCTGGGATCACAGATGCTGTGGATTCATGTGTACAAAGGCCCTACTATGTCTGGAAACCACTAACTGTTTCCTCATTATCATCCACCAGCCCTGGCTCTTACAATCTTTCACTCCCCTCTTCTATAATTCCTGAGGAATAAGGAATGATATAAGTCCCATTAGGGCCGACCATTCCATGGTCTCTAATTCTTTTCAATTTGATCAGTTTTTGATCTGCTACTGAAGAAAAGAATCTTCTCTGTTGAGGTTTGAGAGATACTCTAGTCCATACGACATGGCTCCTTACACTTCTGTTTCCACAGTTAATTATTAATTATGTTTGACCAGTGGGTGGGAAGAACTAAACTGAAGTTCTTCAGCTATGGAGAATAAAGGCATAAGAGAAAGATGTCTAGCTGTGTTTATACTTATCTGAACTTGAAAGGGGAAGCAACAGATGGTTATCTGCTAGCAATCTGTTTATAAAAGTGAGATGGCTTCTGGCCAATCGCTTATGTTAAAAGGAAGGATGAGACACTGAAGCCCAACTTATTAACCAAGTGAGTAGTCTTTGAACAGACTTGAACAACTTACGTGTTAGACATAAGCTCAAATCCACCTCCAGCTCAGCAACTGAGACACTATAGTACTGACTTAAACAAGTCAGGCAACTGTGTAAATATCTTGTCCAAAGACTGTGGGTAGCAGTCCACACAGCCTTATGTGCTTAGTACACAGAATGTACTTACCCATACTTAATGCACAGTACCCATACTCACGCGTATACTGGCACCTGTATATGTCACTGACTGTCCTGATCCTGCTATAATGGTTGGAGCTTCTTGAATGTTTTGCACGTTTGGGAAACACTATTCCAAGAGTTACAGCTCTCAAATGCTGAACACATGAGTGGCATAATACTGAAAACTTACACTCATGATCATCATCATCAACCTCAGTGAGAACACTCTTTGATTACAGGACAACAGTAAAGCTTGTAAGGTCACAGGGATGAATCCAAGTTGTCCAAAATTCTCATTTTAATATAAAAGATCAAATTTTGTGACATGTAACAAATATGAAAAATGTTTATATCCGAACACATGCAGCCTGATAGTCATTTTAGTAAACATGTTTCACACTGAGCAGGCTGCACAGTAGCTCTCAACTGAAACACAGGGCTTTTCTTCAGGAGTCTGATCAGCTTTCAGTAGAATGCAAAGGGGCTTTACAAGTTCTTCCTACCTTCTTTGCCACAAACTATATTTAGAATTAAAGATAAAATGAAGCCAGCAGTGAGCCATAACTGACTGCAGGCCTGGGGCAGTGGAGAGTGAAAGAAGCACCAGCAAGCCTGTGGTTCTATTTACCAACCCCTGCCTTTGTGTCTCCAGTGAGAACGCAGTGGTGAGAAAGGCAAGCCACGCCTTAACATTACCTCATTTCTTAAACGGGTCTTGGTAATACAACTTGAGAACTGATACTTAACACAAAGTAGATCTCCCCAAAACGTTGCCTATGCAAATTCCCTTGCCCGATTATATCCCTCAAAATGTTTAAGGCGGACAAATAAGTCCCTGTGAAAAAACATTAGGAGCAGCTCGGGCTGTAATTCTCTGTAACACTGAGCACTGCAATTACAACCCCATAGAGAAGCTGAACGCTTTGTCTACCTCTGACTATTATTTCTCTCTGTGGAAAAACGGCAACACTGGCTCAGGTATAATTCCACATGAAGGAATTTGGGATTTCTTTATTACCAATATATTTCTTTAAAACTAAGGTTGAAATCAAGTGAGGTGAAATTGGTCAATATGTGAAAAAAAGTTAAGGTGTAGCAACTTAGAAAGCAAAATGGTTCTGTGATTTGTTCAGTTCAGAGTCCTGCAGAGCAACATCACTGCTATTTCTGTGTTGGGTTTGAGGGTTTTCTTTCATTCTTTGTTTTGCTGTCAAGTTCATGCTGGTTTTGAACTTCTGGACTCAAACAAGCCTCCTGCCTTAATCTCCAATGTAGCCAGGACTTCAAATGCACACAACCATGGCTGACCAATTTTTATTTTTAAGCAGAGCAATATGTTTATCTTTGCTTAAAAGCACTATGATATATTTGTAGGCATTATTCTGTAGGCTATTTGACCTGAAAGTTGTATGATTGGAAGGTCTCCATGAAATGAGAGAAAGTATCTATTCTATAGATATTAAGAAGTATCATTTTTTAATGCTAGTAAGATCTCACTATATAGGATGCATGAATTTAAGTAGCAGCTCACAACTGCTTTGCAAAAACGGGCTTCTGACCAGTGGCTGCTTTCTGGATAGAACACCACACATAATAATTCTGCTGGGAATGGACTATTCCTATAAGGTTATTTTGTAAACTTAGTGAGATGTCAGCCCATGTTCGTACTCTTCAACCCTGGTGTCTGTTTTGACCACAGAAGAACTGCAGTGCAGAGCACCTTAACCTAAGAAATTCACAACAAAGAATTAACAAAACCAAAATTGATCTACTAGGTAGAACTGGAGGTAACTTCTTAGTTATGTCTAGGCTCTTCTGGACTTTATGGTTCCTACTTAGTTCAATAAATAGTTTAGCACATGAATTATTTAGTGTGAGCTGGCTTGTTACCTAAGCTCCCTTTTACATTGGCTTCCACTAAGTCAAAGATATCAAACACTTCTGCACAGATAGGAGAACGAATTGGGCTATTTTCAAACTGCCAGTTTTACAATTCTAGGCACAGGAGTTGTACTGACTAAAGCCTCTAATTTATTAAGTCTAAAAGTGTCTAAATCTTGAATTACAGAGACCTTAATCTCCTTTAGTAATTGTTGGCCTTAAACACTTCTGGGTTTGAAACTGATGAAGTCAGTCTTAACGGTTCTTGGATACTCACAGTCAAAATGGTCTTCTTAGAAAGTACCCCCACTTCTGCTGAGAAAAAACACCCAGTCTACCATATTCCCACAGAGCTCCTATTCTGTATCCATCCTACACCTTATCTGTCTTCCTGGGATTCCTTAGTCCTTAGGCATTATACAATTTACATCTAACTTTAGCGAGTGTGAGTGTAGTGCTTTGAATATGAAATTTCCCTGATGAGCTCATGTGCTGGTCACTTGGTGCATGCTGATGATGCTTGAAGAGGTGACCCCTGATGTAGGAAGTAGGTCACTAGGACAAGACCTTAAGGCCTTACAGTATGACCCCACTTCTAGTCTCACTCTGCTTTCCAAATGTGGGTGTAGGATGATCAGCCAGCCTCCCGCTTCTGCTACCACATGCTTCCAGGCACCTGCCTTGTCTTCCCTGACTCCCTCAGAAACTGTGGACCATAATAAACCCTTTCTCCTTTGAGTTGCTTTTGTTGGGATGTTTTATCACAGCAACAGCAAATGAAACCGAGACAATGAGAAGAAAAAATTATATGAACTTGACACTTGTAACTTTCATGAATTTCCTACTCTGTCCAACGGAGTCTTAGGCTATATCAACTTCAACTGAAGTTGACTATTACTTCTCAATAACAACAGCCCCCACTGCAGCTCAGGCACTTAAATCTTGAAAGCCCCTTGCTGTTTTTTGAACCGGGTAATATTTTTAGGGATTATAAAGTATCCCTGGAGTGATACAAACATTTTTCAAACTTCATATCTCCATTAGTTTTCTCCATTTCAGCTGCTGTTACTCTTTGGCAAAAGAAGTAGACCACAAGGTGAGTATGAACCACATTCTCACATTTCATAGACTGCATTTTATACAGAAAGAATAGCGTACAAATTATGGGCAAAATTGATGAGGTACTGATATATGTCTTTGAAACTAATATGCATATACTTGTATTTATGTGCACTCCAGCTATCTGCCACACCCCTAAATGCCCACTACCTCTCCAGACCTCTCCAGACAGAAGCACCAGCTGGGGAGAGATTTTAATATGTTGGATTGTTGGGGACATTTCCCACCCAAATCATAACATCACTATATGATAAGTTTTGTTTTAATGAATACATTTTACTGCTGTCGCTGTTATTGATGATAATTAACTGTTACAAATTTTTAAACATTGAGAGAATCTAGCATTAATATTAAGTTTAGAGTCACATAAACTGGAAGACAGCAAATATCTCAGAATGCAAACTGTGTGTCCTTGGATTCTTAAATTTCTTTTCTGTGAATGAACAAAATATCGCATGCCTAAATCTCAAAAATGGAGCACAACTCTCTTCTGTGCACAACTCCAGTACAGCTTCAAGTGTTTTTATTGAAATATTGTCATTTGAATAAATTCTGTGTTTTCTAGTCCCCAATATTTAATGTTTTCAATTAAGGAAAATTACTTTTGACTAAAAGGTGATCAAATAAGTATAAAAGAAAGGAAGTACTTGTGAAATGAATATGACATATAAGCAATGGAATAATGAAAATCAAGAAAATCTAGTGCAAAACAAAGTTAAAGTGTCTTACTGAGAAGTCTGAAAACTCAGAAGCCTCAAGCTCACTCTTTGAAAGCACTGAATACAACTTATTGATTTGTCATATTTCTGCTTCAGACACCATTCTACTAAAGAGAAGAATGCAATCTGCTTCTTGGATATTAAATTTATAAGATAAAAATCTTTGTAGCCCAGTTTAGCTTTATTCCATATTGTTACTGGCATTACAATATTTCTGTGTCATTTACTGGATGAAATGGATTTTATTTTTTCATTAAAACTTTCTTATATAATCTATTTTGATCATAGTCTTTTCCTCTCACTCAATTCCTTCCATATCTTCCTAACTTGCCTACCTACTCAGCCTCTGGCTGTTTCCATCTCTCAAAAAAAGAGAGAATCCAAACAAACAAAGAGTCCAATAAGATAAAACAAAACAAAACAAAAAGCACACAAACAAATCATGGTGTCTATTTTTATGTTGGCCAACTACTCCAGGGCATGGAGTTTGAGAAAACTAATTTTCCCCTTACCCGCGCATATCAGTTACAGATAGCTTCCTGTGTCCAATTCCTCTTCTTGATGCTGGGAGTTTGTCTGGTTTGAACACATGCAGGACTTGTGTGTGCTGCCACAGTCTGTAATTTCATATATAACAATCGTGTTGTGTTTGGAAGATGTTTCCTTGGAGTCACCCACCACCTCTGTTCTTAAAAGCTTTCCTCCTCCTCTTTCTCATAGGTCCCTGAGCCTTGAGGGGAAGGATGTCTCATTGAGAACTCAGTGTTCCATAGTCTCTCCCTCACTGCAATTGTCCAGTTGTGGACTCTGTTAATTACCCTCTGCTGATCTATGGGCATAACAATTCTAACTCAAGTCAAAATGGCTGAGATCAAGAAACAAAGACAGTACATTCACGAAATGATTTGGAGAAAGAAGAACTCTTACTCATTGCTGGTGGAGGACAAACTTGTGCAGCCACAGTGGAAACCAATATGGAGGTTCCTCAAAAATCTGGAAATGGATAATTCTAAATGATGGTTTTAGGCTACAAATAATTATCCATCCAATATGTATTTCCTCAGCAACTACCACCTTGTCAAGGAGTACAAAGAATATCCAAGATGTGTACTCTGAAAGTATACAAGGCTAATACAGGTTGTAAGCTAGTTGGATGTGAAATAGTAGGCAAACAATTTAAACACTCTCACAGGGAAAAAACCAAGTGAAGGCCCATGTATGAAATGAGATGGAGCCTCCAACACACCACACCACACCACACACAGACACACGCAGACAGACATACACACATAGACACACACAGACAGACATACACACACGGATACACACACAGACACACACACACAAACACACAAACACATAAACACACACACACACATCCCTCAGGTGATTTCTCAGCGAGATAAGGGCTAAAACCCATTCACTTTATATTAAGGATATAGAAGTGATAGGAAGCATGGGTTTAGCCGAAAGCTAATAGCTAGTTGAAACTTGCCACACGTACATTTGATGAATAGATTATCCCTAATGGGCCAAAGAGAATCAGAAGCACCTCATCACTAATCTGGCTTTAGCATTGCTCTTCTCAAAAGAAAGGGAATAATTGTAAAGAGATTTTTTTTTTTTAAGATATGCAGAACAAAAGGTTTTTGGCTACTGAAGGAATTCTAGATAATGAAGCCTTCTCTAAAAAGTAGACCAAGGACTAACTGGCAAGGCAGGAAACCTGAGCTTGTTTCCCTATTAACTCACTGTCCTCCCAAGAGTGTTTATGGCTCCTAGCACTGCTGCTATTCACTCTGGCTTTGAGCAGATCATCTGTTCCCTCCTCTGCTGATTAGTGCTTGCATTGTTACTCCACCAGCTAAGGCCCTGCTGAATACTGCTGTTCCTTCTGCCTGTAACTTCCAACAAATGGATATAAGCAGAACTGTGTCTGTTTAGTACCTTGCAATACAACAAGATGTCTGATACACAGTGAACAGCTGAATCAAGACACCTACCGCCAACATTTTCTTTGGGGCAATGAAAAGAGAGGCAAATATATCAAATGTAATTTCATTTGCAATCACCCATGAGACAGACTGATGTCTGTCTGATCTCACATGGACTTAGCTGTGTAATTGCACAACTTTTCTCTATACAGACACTGGACCTGAATAGGGCCATTCTACAAAACAACCTCAATGTAGTCATCTTTTTAAAGGTCCCTTTTCCAAGTATAGTCAGTTATGTTCTAACATAACAGGAGTTGAATGTTCAACAAAGGGATACAGTTTGGTCATAAAAATCAACCATAATATATCTCCTGGTATGTGCAATAGGCAGATTTCAGCACCATTCATGAGGCACCCTTAAAAATTAAAAGGTGAAAGAAATCTAAACCATCTCAAGTATGTGCACATATATGTGAACTACTTTGCACACCATATGATGAATATAGGAAGATGTTAAACGACACAACCCAAACTCAGAATGTAGAAAAAATTAAAAGATAAAAGTTGGGATTTTTTTTCCTCAATGAATACATTTTCTAAAGACAAGAGAAACTTGAGATGCATTGTGCCTATTGTTCAAGAAATATGTACAGGAAGAGTACATTTTTACAGTTATTGTATAGCTCCATGAATACAGTTAACAATAAGTTACTGTGTGAATGTTCATATATATAGTATGTATAACTATACATACTGCTTGTCATCTACAATACACACAATTAACACTTTATCACTTTGCATTCCACAAATATTTTTAATGATTATATTTAAATTTATGATACATGAATAAAAAGAATCAAGAGATGAGGAAAAGAGAACCATCAAATTCAGTGTCTACACTTGTAATTTTTAATCAAACAAATACACTCTAAAATAGATATTTACATATCACTGGAGAATATCATACATAAACTATATAGTGGATGGTAATAAAAACTGTTAATCTTGAGTATAACATACAACATTATCACTATGAACTTTAAAGATCCTCAGACTGGATGTAAATATTTTTTGGACCAAAGTAAATAATATAGAAGCAAATTATATACAGTAGAAAAGAGAAACAGAAGAGTAATAACTATTAAAGATGGGTGATAGATTTAGAACTCATAACGTTCTTTTTTATGTGAGATTAAATTTTATACAAGAGGTTTAAAACCAAACTTGATAAAATGATATATTTTCTCAACTTCCACTTGAAAACTAGGTCAACACTGACTTCTTTATTATCCCTCTTGGTCTGTTGATTACTTTTCTATCCCTAATCCACTGTTCAAAAGAGAATGTTCCCTTTCCCGCTTTGGCTTCACTTAGGAGTCTCAGCATCATAGGTACCCAAGGCTGCATCTCTTGTAGACATCAACATTAAAATGCAAGTCCTGAAGACAACTCCACGCCCACATCTAGGTAGATTTAATGTCATGTGATCTATGTCCTATAAGCCATCTCCCCTACTCCTTGTTTTTAGCTCCCAGGGCGCTCTCCTCCTTTATTCTAAATTAATCTGTCCATCCTGATGGTATTCAATCAAATTTCTAAAACAGCTTTATTTGTAGTTCATTCATTCATATCATAATATCCAGAAGTTTCTACTTCTGTTAACCACTGTAAGAAAAGCTAATTCCAATGACATATGAAGTTATTAAGAATCATAACCACCATTCTCAGGGTTTGGCTTGAAAACTTCAGTAGAAGGATTTGCAGAGTCCTGAAAGGAAAGGGCAGAAAGGAGGAATAGGGCTCAAGGTGGATAGAGGACAGCACTTCCTAGTTAGCACTTTCAAAGAGGTACAGTGGAGTAGATGTCTCCTTGCCAGATCAAAGAAGATATTTCAGTCCATAAAATGTGCAAGCTCATACGTGCTGGGTCAGAAATTATGGCTGTAGCCATCAAAGCTTTGTTGTTGAAATCTGAAGCATTTTAATTCTCCACACTGAACATGGGGTCCTTCTTTAAGATGAAAAATGGACTGTATTCTTTTGCTCTTCCAGAGACTCTCTGTTGACCAGGTAGGAGCTACCTCTACTTGGCAGCCACTTGCTCAGCAGCCCAGCAATTTAGCTTTCTGTCCACCCTTCCATTCTACCTCCTGCTTTCTGCTGCAACCCTTGGGTCCCTGGAAAGCTTATACTCTGGAGTGCTATCATAGTCTTCAAGGACAAATCCAACGTCATCCTGGCCAAGTTTGAGCCATTTGAGCATCCTAGTCTACTCAAATGTCCCTTTCATTCAGGGAACCCATCTTCCTAAACCTGCATATGACTTTCTCTTATTTTCTCCAAATGCCTTTTCTGGCTTCTTTTCTAAACACTGACCACACTGCTAACTGCTGCTTCCATGCTTGCCCTTTCTGCTGAGCTGCAAACTTCCCAATGGTTTCATCTTTTTGTATCCGAAGGAAAGTAATTCCAGGTCCCAAGCAGGTACCAAAACACTAAGATGCTCAATTCACTCAGCATGCCATCACATTTGTATATAATCTACACGTATTCTCAAATAATTCACGTATAATATAAAAGTTATGTGAACAATTGTTAAACTATACAGCTTTAGTAAATAACGACGAGAAAAAGACTGAACCAGTTCAGAACAGACACTTTCCCCCCTAATAATCTGGGTGACTCTAAAATTATGAACCTCACAGAAATAGAGGGCTGACTGTCCTATATGACAGCTGGTAAGTACATTTGATGAGTGAATCAGCAAGCAAGCACATGCAGGACAAAACCGAAGTCATCCTGGCCTTAGTCTGCTCAGAATACTTCATTGCCATCATTTGTTGGCATCACCAGAATAAAGTTAGCAAATGTCACCAAAACATGCTCTGGAGACTGACTCTTTCTCGAGACACCATTAAAGCACAAAGTCTGGGTTTCATGACATTCTGTTTTGAGGACTATGTGCCACTAAATACATTAAAAGTGTTTACAATCCTATTAATCTACCCATCAGAAAATACACTATTTTCCTCTTTTCAATTAGCAATGCCAGAAAGTGGTATCCCTTCTATATGTTTTAAATTAAAACCTCAAAGATGAAATATGAAGAGGTTAGTATTACTTTTAAAAATTACGTATTAATCACTAAGTAGCTACGTAGTAATCACTAAGTAGCACAACCTTCTTTAATCAATACATTCTCATGAGGGCTGCAAAGAGAGCTCAATGATTAAGATCATGTAGTGCTCTTGTGAAATCAGATTGATTTATTTGCAAAAAAAAAAAACTTTTTCAAAGTAATTGTCTCATAATTACATAAAGTCTTAAAATAATACCCAAATGTCTACCTTACAAAAGCAATGAGGAGTTAAATGTTCTACTTTTCGTGGAAACCTGGGAAGAGTGAGCACTCCTGACACAGAGCACAGTATTCAAGAAGCCATGACCAATCAAGCTATGAAATCAATGCCATATCCTTTGAGATAATCTTCCTTTGTCCTGAAGTGTTTCCAAGGACATTTTTTCATTTGCTCTATTTCTTTGACTTTGGTACATACTTAAGTTCAATGAGAGGGAGAAATAAGTCATTTTCTTACTGTCTAGATCTTTGGTCTAGGAGGTGTCTAATACAGAAAGCAGCCAGGCCAGTTTCACTGTATCTAACAGGTCATCTCTACCTGGCTCTCTGCTCTCTGCTCTGTAATTCACAAGAGACATCTTGTACCCTTTCCTTGCCTACCCTTTTCCACTGGAGAGGAACTGATACAATTTAAAACAAAAATAAACAAAAAGACAAATTACAATCACCTACAGATTATCTCCAGGGCTCTGCCTGTGCCTGGTCTCCTAACAGCCTGTATCACCCACCACAAAGCCCACTGCTGCCTGGCTGCTTCCTGGAATTTCCTGGGAGCATAAGAGAGTAATAATAATCAAGCAGTTCCCACATTGCAAAGCAGTAGCCAAGAGGCCGAAGGCTATTTGTCCAGTTTCCAGAGCGGAAGAGGAGCCATGTAAGGAGAACTTCAGCAGAGGGGTAGGATGGAGCTTTTTGTTCTGTATTTATCAGCACGCATACCATGCAGCAGAAGCTAATATAAGGATATTCCTCCAAACTTAAGAAGCGTCTGTTTCAACCATCACTTCCTTCTCACTTTTGTGCTTTAGACGATTTTTAATTCCTCACCTTATGTTTTGTTAAAACTGGAGAGGACTAGCTCAGGCCCCTTTCTGTCCTTCCACCATATCCAGAAGGATACAGCCATCCCTTTAGAAGCAGGAACAGGAACTCTCATCAAACAGCAAAGCTGCCAGCACCTGCTCTTGGCCTTCCCATTTCTCAGAAATGTAGGAAGTGAATTCTTGCTCTTTGTAAATTTCCTAGTTTCTAGCACTTTGTCACAGCTACATACATGTACAGGATATAATATATACAACATACTTACAAGTAATTAAAGCCTGAAAAAAATTAAGAAAACGAATATCTCTGCTAAGAGATATTAAATAAAGTGTTCAGGATGCCACTCTTAAGACTAAGCTCCTGTGACAAGCCCTAAGATACGAATCATCTTGCTCTTGTCTTAAGACTGAAAATATAATATAGAACCAAACTCTGGCCCTAAATTATTACAAAATAAACTAGAGTTTCGTTGATAGAAATTTCAAGCTTCTATGTGAAATACATTCTCAATCTAACACTGTTCTGGTAAAATATGTGATTTATAAACAGATTCTACTTTAAAAAAAAGTCTGTGCTAAACGAGAGGTAAGCAACAGATTACAATGCAAATTAATTCTTTTCAAAATGTTAGACACTGTGTAGTTGTACAGACTGGTACAGAATTTAACCTACAAGTGAGCATTCTCCTTTTCATGTAGCCTGCTAGGAAGAATGTAGGTAACTGCATCCTAAGCGTGTCATTACTGAACATGTTTCCTTTTGGTTGTTCTGAGCATTGAACACGGGAGCTCACATGTGCCATGGGCATTCGCTAAGCTACACACCCCAAGTCTAACTCGTCTTTCAAATCCTTCTTTTAAACCACCTTCACGATTATCAGAAAATCCTTTAAGTATCTTGAATAGTTACAGACTACCCATGGTAGAACTTAGTTTGGCAGCCATGCCAAAATCATTCTTCAAAAATCAGCAAAGGAAATAGTGCTCAGGCCAAGTTTCTTGATTTAACAAAACACAAAGTCTAATGCTAAAGGTAATGATACCTTTATGTTGTTCGCAAACTGATTCAAAGATTCAAAATAATTTTGAATAGCAGTGACCCCATTCCACTGCTACTAGCCTCCTGGGGTGGTCATCTCCTTGAGGCTTAAAACATATAGCATGATTAGGGGAGACAAGAATGGAATGATCGTATAGTCCCACTGTGACGAGGAAAACCAGCCTTTTCGCACCCAGCTCAAATGATTCCCTAACTATGACTTCATTCTCTAACTATGCCCTTTTTTTCCAGACAGCTTTGTACAGACAGCTGAGCAGAGATGGTCAAAGGAAAGTCTAAGTAAAGTGTTCTGTAAAAATTTTTTGTGGTGTAGTTTTCAAAATTCAAGTAAAAATGCTTAGCTTTCTGTTTATTGCTGAAAAGGCAGGATATAACTACAAAGCATTGTCACACAGGTCCGAGTAGCACCAATGAGCACAGAGGCCTATTAAAAATCATTACTAACTCACCGCACTCCTTGCCTGGAAAAAAAAAAATCCCTGCCTGGCATATAGATGTACTTATTAAATAGAGTTTGAGGACTGTCCTTAGATACACTCTTAAATGTTCTATCTGACACTATATAGAAAGTACGGTTCACTTTTAGAAGAAAGTCTCTCCTTTTGAAAATCCAAATATAAATGAGAGGAAGATGGAGCAATAAAAGATCTACTGACAAAACAATTTAAAGGCAAACCCTGGGGAAATTGGTTAATTGTTGATAGCTGTGGAGAGATAAGAAAACAATCTAATATGGATGCAATTACTGTATAAGTTGATTTTCACTGAAATGACCATTCTCCTAACTGTTCAACAGTAAGTTAGCAACCTGGCTCCGTGCTGTTCATTTATTGATGCTGAGGCTCTGCCTCGGGTACTACGATTATACAGGAAAGAAAAGATAGGCAAGACAAAGGCTTTTTGCACTATATTACGACTCACAACAGTTTACAACAATGGCAACCACTCAGACTTTTAATGACTACTTTCAGGGATACCACTGCAGGAGTCTGCAAGGATTCCACTCTGTTTTTAAAGAAAAAAAAATTTTTTTTAAGCAAAGAGTAAAATAAAAGAGAAGCTATCTGAGTTAGGGTGTCTACTGCTGCGATGAAACACCATGACCAAAAGCTACTCCAGGATGAAAGGGTTTATTTAATCTTACAACTTGTAGTCCATCATCCACAGAGATCAGGATAGGAACTCAGGGCTGGAAACTGGAGGCAGGAACTGAAGCAGAGGCCAGGGGAGGAGGGCTACTTCTTACTAGCTTTTACCTCTTGGCTAGCTCAGTTTGTTTTCTTAGAGCATCAGGGCCACCAGCTCAAGGGTGGCACCACCCACAATGGGCTGAGCCCTCTCACAGCAATCAATCAGCGATCAATCCTCAACAGAGAAAATGCACCACAGGTTTGCCACAGACCAATCCAGGAGTGGCATTTTCTCAACTGAGGTTCCCTCTTTCCAAAGGATTCTAGCTTGTGTCAAGTTGAAATAAAACTAGCCAGCACAAAACCTAACTGGCACTCTTTCAGCACTAAATTTTGCTTGAGGCTGGGAGAGCAAATGGATCAAGCAAGGCAAAGCTGTGTAAGGCAAGTTCTAATACCAGCTTCCACAAAGCCTGCTTCGTTTTGATAGAATCACTTTTCTTCGTGGGTGCCCCAGCTGTCTGGTCTATAAAATGGGATAATAAGTAACCTGCCCACACCATGCTCCTTTGAAGTTACCTAATAAACGCTCTTACGGGTGCACTTAAAACTATTAGATGCTACAAAAATACTGAGGGTTATCTGGAAAAGCACAAGGTAACTGCCACATGTTACTGCTAATTACCGGGCTCATAATAACTTCCACCCCGGGGACCCTTGGCTCCACGGGGTCCAGATGTACTTCAGAGCTCGCTCATCACCTCAGCCGGGGCAGAAAGTCTGCACGGTCCCGACTCAGGGGCTGCAACAAAAGCAGCTGGCACGCCAGGACTGAAATGCACCAGACAAAAGAAAGTGGGTCGGTGCAGAGCGGGGGCGCGGAAGGGGGTGTGCGCCTCCGCCCAGCAGCTTGGAGCCCGGCGGGGGAGCCGCCGAGCTCGGCCCCCTACTCCCACCCCGCGGGCTCCTCGCCACGCCCCCGGCGCCACCGCCCCACCCGGCTCCAGCCCCCGGTCACGCCGGCCGCGCGGCCGCCCAGGCCCCCGCATCAGGTGCGAAAGTTGAGCCTCCGAGCGTCACCTGGGGCCGGCGGGAGGCGGCGGTGCGTCCAGCCGGGGCCCCGGGGCCGCGCCAGGCCCAGACCGGCCCTTACCTGCGTCCGCGCCCCGCCCGGCTCCCAGCACTCACGGCGATGCCGGCTCTGGAGACGGGAAGCGGCAGGAGACAAACCCCGCGGAAAGCGCTGGAGCTGCTCTTCGCAGCCCGACTCTGTGGCCTGGGATTCGGCGCCCAACCTCCGCCTGCGCGCCCGCTCCGCGTCTCCCACGAGCCGCGCGTGGGCGGCGCCGAGCCTGACCCCGCGTAGACCCGCCGGCCGCGCAGGCCCCGCTCGCTCGGCCCTGCGGGGCCGTGGGAAAGTTTCCCCCCCCCCCCCCCCACCCCCCCCCCCCCTCTCCGCTCAACCCCTTACCCGAGCAACAAAAGTCTGTGCTTGTCTTCACCTAGAGCCTCTGGAGTGCAGACTCTAGCTGCGTACTGACTGGGTCTGTTCCCAGCTAGAATCAGCAGGCGTCTGGGCCACCCATCCTCATCCCTGACTAAAGGTGGAACCACCACTACCTGGGTTCAGTTTTCCCTCCTGATGTGTCTCTGTCGCTTACCTTCTTGTGATTGTTGTTCCACTCATGCGCAACCGAGATTAGCCGCTAAAGATAGCTGACTCTTGGCAAATTACAATTGAGAGGCGAGTTGGTATCCAGGTAAATCGTGAGGGCTGTTCAGGAAGTGAAGGGGCCCTGTGGAGTAAATGTTGACTTGCTAGTCTATAAACTTTAGGTTCGGAGCAATTAAAACAGGTGATCAAAAGATTGCGAATATGCAAAGCATATTTGAAAAACTGGCCTCGGGAATAGGGAATGGAAGTAGGAGGAAAACCCCCAAGTATATCTTGCTTTCAGTGTGAATATCAAAGTTTGCATTTGCCCGATGTGATGTGCTTTGTCTTGGCTTTTCAATGATTTCTCCTTTGGGAAGTGAAGCAACTGACCAAAACAATACTGGGCATGGTGCTCACACTTGTGAATCTGAAACTGATTAGGAAGGCCAAAAAGGGGGGGATTGTCAGGAGTTAGAAAGCACCTATTGGTTCACGCAGTTGAAGGGCAGCCTGGGCTTCAACATGAGATCCTGCCTCCAAAGATGAACAACGACAAAAAGTCTAAATGTGAAGGACACAATCAAGTTAATGACGTCGTCACACAGAAAAATTAAAGACCAACATACCCATGTTTCATGGATATTAAACAAAAGTCATCGATGAAATACTAGCAAAGGAACCTAGCAACTAGGAAGGTATTAATACCGTGAGATGAGCTATGGTTTATCTCACAAATCCACGATTGGTATGACATACAAAAGTAATACAGAACCCCATTTTAATGAACTAAAGGACAATAACAAAAATGATCCTCAACAAACAAAGGAGAAGTTGTGTGACTAAAGAGTCAAGAGACATCAACACAGCAGAGCGAAGTGTTTATCAGCAGTTATAACAGACTTGGGTAGAGAAGGGGCCCCCAGAGTTGGGGAGACCACTGACTATAAGGGGAACTGGAGTCTTATTTGTGTTTTGTGTGTCCTTCCCAGGGATTTCCCCTCCCTCCATATTTCTATTTTTCTGGGTACCCTTCTATAGCAGGCAGGGATTGGGTCTCTTCTACAGAATTATCGATTTGGGCTAAGAGTGGGCACCCCAACCTCCCCTGTTTTTTCATGACTTAACAGGTAATCCGAGAGCAACCATATGTAGGGGAAAGTGGGCAACATTTGAGAGAAAAAGAAATGCAATGCTTTTGATAAAAGCCACAAAGAAATGGAGACTTACTGTTTTTTGCTGGGGGCAGAAATTCATTAACACACACACCTCCAACTTAGGGTCTTAGTCTCCCCTTTCTCACATCCTGTAGGCCTAATGCCAGTCTCAAAACATTTGACAAAATCTCGTGACCACAGCCAAGAAATTGATAGAAAATTTCTGAGTTTAATGAAGAATATTTGTAAAACATCCATTGTTAACTCCAAATTTACTTATGAAAGAAGGGTGACTTTTAACTACAGTCAGAAATAGGACAAGAATATCTACTCTTTGCACTCCTTTTCAGTATTGTGCTGTAGATTTCATCCAGGGCAACTAAGCAAGGAATTTTGAAATAGCTAGAGCCAATAAATCAGAAAATTAAAAATAGAAAACCGGGTGATAGGTCTCAGAACTAGAAGATAACAATGCAGAAGCTCTTGGCTCAGTAGACAGAAGTTATTCAAGCCAAAATGTATTAACTGTGAAACCTTAAATAACAGAAATCGAAGAAACCCATACAGCTTCCAGGGAGGGAAGAAGGTAGAACATTAATGAGACTCAAAAACCAGAGTGGCACTGGACTTCTAAAAACAAACAGTAAAAAGGTAAATTCTGTGGGAACTTATTGAAATTGATGAAGTTGGGTGTTACAAATATTTCAAAATAACAAGATCTTCAATATTTTTTTTCATACTGTCTTCCCCATACTGTGTGTATAGGTGTGTAACCAAAGTGTAAAGGCTATGGTGAAAGGACCCTGATGGTCACATCCCAAACAAGGCAGACAAAAATACAGACCCCTCACTCAATGTTCATATCATAGTCCCAGGATCTGTAAATGTCTTGCCTTATAAAACAAAAAGGATTTTACTCATGTAATTAAGGCTAGAGACCTTAATTGTGAATTACCCAGGTAGATTCAATCTGGCTTTAGAAACAAAACCATTCTCCATGTGAAGTCAGAAATGAGACAACAGGTGACTTCAAAGTGTTCCGAAGCACGGAAAGGATTGACTTTCCCTGGTGGAAGTAGCCATGTTAAAAAACAAAAAACAAAAAAACAGAAGAGGCGAACACAGACACCTTCTGGAAGCAAAGATGAATTATCTAGTAGCCGTGGCAATCCTTTCTTTTCAAAGAACTCTTAGCAGGCCTTGCATTTCATAAACAGCCCTGAAAGACGAAGTAACACTAATGTCTTGAAGATTACTGGTTAAGGAATGTAAATCAAGTTGGTTTTCCATCATGATGTCACAGAATAGTCATAAATGATAGACTAACAGGTTCAGATCCATGCACAGAATACCCAATTATGATTGAATTTTGAAGAACTGTCTTCTTTGAATTCCCACACTCCCTCCTGGGAGAAGAAAAAGGTTCAAAAGACCCTGGAGCTAATGTCACTCAGCAGGCTCAGAATGCAAAGAAAATTGACCAGGCCTCTCCCAAGATAGAGAAGCACAAAACAATTGCTCAGAGAATAGACCCTTCAGTGGAAATATTTTGCAAGCTGGGCAAGGGACTCCAATGATGTCACTATGCTGGGGTGAGATGCTTTTGATGATGTAGCTACCTTCTGGTTAGCTACAAATCCTCATGTTGTTCCTATAAATCCCCAACCATTGATGGTTAATGTTGATTGTCAACTAGACAGTGTAGAGTCTAGAATCAACGAGCAGACATGCCATTAGGAATAACCTAGATTAGATTAAGTGAGAGAATGAGACCCTTCTTGAATGAATTTTCTTTGAGCAGGGGTCTCAGATTTCATAAAAAAGAAAGTTAGCTGAGCATATCCATTTACCCTCTCTGCTACCCTACTGTGGATGCAATGTGACTAGCTTCCTCCAGGGTCTGCTCCTAGGTCTTCCCAGACATGATGGACTAAACACTCCAGTTGTCAATCACTCATCCCCTTATAACCCACAATGAAAAACATTCTCTCAGTAAACATCATTACAGATATCTTAACAAATTCACCATAGTCTGATTTTCCAATATTTTAGGGGAAACATCTTTCTCTTTAGCTAAAGGGCAGAAATAACTCAATTTTATGTCTACTAAATATAGGATAAGCAAATGTGCTTTAACTATTGAACTATTGAAATCTAAATATTGGACAACCTTACTTCATATCTCATCAAATATAGTGGCTGACTATGTAAAGAACCCAAAGTTTATATATCCTAATAGTCCTTGGATAGTCATTCATCAATATCCAGGAGGGAGTGTTCTAGGGCTCCATCAAATATCCAAATCTGGGAACACTCAAACTTTTGTACACAATTGTACAACATTTGCATGTACTCCACATATACCCCTCTATATACTATTAATTTTTATAGTTTTAGAGATTGGACCTAAGGTCCTGTACATGCTAGCATTCTACCAGCAAGCTACATCTCTAGCTTCCTTCTTCACTTGTGTTATTTTGAGACAGTTTCACTAATTTGCTTAGGCACCAATTTGCCTTTAACATGCACCAATTTGCCTTTAACATGCAATCCTTCAGTCTCCAGCTCCAAAGTAGTAGAGATTACAGGCTTATGCCACAAAGCCTGCCACCATAGACTTCAAAATCTTTATGTATGTATGTATATATGTATGTATGTATGTATGTATGTATGTATATATATGTATGTATATATATGTATATATGTATATATATACATATATATATGTATATATTTGTAAGTCAAGGTTCCCAGGCAGTCCAGAGAGGATGTTGGATTCTCTGAAGTAGGAGTTAGAGCTGATTGTGAGTCACCTGAAGTAGATGCTGTGAATGTAGTTTCTCTGCAAGAGCACAGTAAGTGCTCAGAACCACTGAACCATCTCTTTAGTCCCAATCCCATACAGATTTGTAACAATTTGTAATACAATGTAAATCTAAATATAAGTAGTTGTTACATTGTTTAAGGAACTGGACATGAAACGAAAGTCTTCAGTATGGACACAGTTTTTTAAAAAAAATATTTTCTGGTGGAGCCTGATGGTTGTGGTGGTGGTGGTGGTGGTGGAGGAGGAGGAGGAGGAGGAGGAGGAGGAGGAGGAGGAGGAGGAGGAGGAGGAGGAGGTGGTTGCGGTGGCACATGCCTTCAATCCCAGCACATGAGAGGAAGAGGCAGGCAGATCTCTGAGTTTGAGGCCAGCCTGGTTTACAGAATGCCATGGCTACACAGAGGAACCCTGTTTAGAAAAGGAAAAACAACAAGAGCAACATTTCTGGTGAAACTACAGGTTGAATTTCTTGGAATGGGGCCTTGGTAGCTAATTTTGAAGGTGCTGAAATTGTGGGAGGAGCAACTGTGCTATCCAATGATTGAATTTTATAACCTCTGTCTTCAGTTAAATTTTTTAGCCAAAGTAGAAAAACAAAAACAAAAACAAAAACAACTTTCTTTATAAGCCTAACACACTGTGGCACAGTCAGCAATATCTGAGTCCCTGTCTGGGTATTTACTTGCTTTTCAGACTGCAGGCAGTTCAAAATAAGAGGTTTGTTGTAATGGTCTTGATGGGTCGGACATACGAATTTTCCCAGTGCCTAAGTTTGCAGTTGAGACAGATTCCTGCAACAAAAGGTAAACTAACATAAGAAAAACCTGTTCAGTTACAGGTACAATGCCAATTTGAGAGAAAGGCAATCGCAGTTCAAGGCTGTTGTGTTAGAACCTGCCTTAGACGGTGTTTTAGCAAAGAACAATAAATTTTAGAGATGTGACAAAGGGCATAAGCCCCAGGCTTTAACAGTTGAGTAATGGACATTTTGTTCCTATATTGTTACGTGTGGTTTGAGTTTCCTGAGAAGATGATTCAGGAAATAGGATTTCTACCAGCTCCCATTGCAGACCCAAGAATATTTGTCTCAACATGCCCTCCAGGGCCCCTTGACTTGAGATAGGACACAAATTCCTTTGATAGGGAAGCAAGAGCAACCAAAGGACCCAAGAGTAAAATCACTGGCAGCTAGAAAGTAAACAATTTTCAACAAAAAGTTATTATTGTTTATCCCATCGGGAGAAAAAGTATCTGTGGTGAAAAACAGAAGCAGGAAGTGTTGGGGTGGGAGGTTCAGCCTTGGAAAGCTCAACCACAAAGTCAGCACAATCAAATATTCCAGCTATCTGCCCCAACTTCCCCAGTCAGTTTCTGCTGGATGTTGTCAACATCCAATTTAATAGTGTTGTCTCTTTGTTACTCCTTCTTTTATTTGGAAACCAAACTTGTGGAAACACTCTGCTCTGTCCAATACTCTCTGCTACGAACTCCAGTAGGCTTTCTACTTGACTTACGTTAAATGTTTTGGATTCCATTCTGCTATTTCAAGTATCTATCTGTATTCTCATCTGCAACGGGAGATCATAATGACACAGGGTTATTATGAGGTTTTGGTGATTGTTTTCCCAAGTGAAGTACTTTAAAAGGTTATCTGGCATATACTTACCACTTAGTAAACACCAGCCATTGTTAGTGTAAGAAATAAATCATTGTGGTCCATTTCCAGTATGAGGAGCAGTTAGAGATCGTCAGAGAATCACAGAGAAGCAGGAGGGCTGGTCACTATATTCCTTAGCTGGCAGTTGCTACCTGCATTTCTACTTCATCAAGGGTTTGAGAAGTCACAAGTAGTCAGCTATATGAGTAAGTTCACATAGTAGAAAAGGAGGGAATCTCAGGCCCCAAGAATTAGATAAAGCTGTGTGTCTTGAACCAGTAAGAGAGAATTTGGAGAGGGGCACTACTAGACACCAAAAAGATGGTTCCTTCATGAAGAACTCCAACAGGAAAGAATTGATTTAGAGGACTTTATTCTCCTGGTGTCCTTCATCTCCTCTGGCATCTGTCCTTATTCTGCCTCCTCTCCCATAAGATTGCCTGGGTTCTGAGGGGGTGGGATTTGATGCAGACAAATAGAGCATTGTTCCAAGTTTGTTCTCTCTCTCTCTCTCTCTCTCTCTCTCTCTCTCTCTCTCTCTCCTTCTCTCTGTCTCTCTCCTTCTCCCTCTATCCCTCTCTCTTAAAAACTTGCTGTGGGTTTCTTTATTTGTTCCTATCTGCTGCTGTGGAGGAAGCGTCTCTGATGATGGCTGAGTAGGGCACTGGTCAACGAGCATACTAGAATATCATTAGGAGTCAGTTTACAGTTATTTTTTTTTAATTTTTTAGACCAGTAATATTTGATTTTACCCTAGGTCTCTGGTTTTGGTCACTCACACAGTGTTGGGTATGGGATTCATCTCACTGAGTGGACCTTAAGTCAAGTCAGTTATTGGTTGACTCCAAATAAGCTCCATGTCACCATTGACCTAACATATTTTGCAGGCAGGACAGATTGTGGATTAAAGGCTTGCCGGATGGGTGTTTACATTTCTTTTTTAGTAGCTTGTCGAGGACCTTCCTAATACCAAAGACACTAGGAGATGGGAGTGAAGGGTCTATGTAGAGATCAGCTTGTCCTGTCTGTGTTCAGTGAGTTGTATGGGTGTTGTCTTCAGCAATGAGGACTTGCTATCCATTTGAAGAGAACAACCTATTATCTTGCCAACAGCCTGGGTTATTTGGGGGATTTCCATTGAACCCCTTTGGCCAACAGCTCAATTTGGATGTAATCCAGTCTAGGTATCAAAAGCTTCATTTGGTGACAGAAGAAGGCCAGCTGGGATTCCATTTCTCTCATTATTTGGAGGCTTTATTAGGCTTGCCTTCTTATAATTTAGGATGTTTCAATTGTACTAGGTTTCAACACCAGCCCTCAAATGCCCCTTAATTCCAGCTGTCTCTCCCAATATACCTTCCTTCAACTCTATCTTCCCTCCCTGCCTGATCTTCCCATTTGTGTCCTGACCTTCCCCAGTCCACTGATAAAATCTATTCTATTTCCTGCTCCCAGGGATATCCATGTGTCTCCCTAGCCCCTTCCTCTATACCTGACCTCTCCACGACTATGGATTATAGCTGATAATCACTTATTTAATGCCTAATATACAGATATAAATGAATGCATACCATATTTATCTTTCTGGTCTGGGTTACCTCACTCAAGATGAATTTTTTAGTTCCATCCACTTGCCTGCAAATGTCATGATGTCATTTTTTTTAATAGCTGAGTAGTACTACATTGTGTAAATATATTACATTTTCTTTATCCATTCATCTGTTGAGGAAAATCTAGGTTGTTTCCATTGTCTAGATGTTATGAATAGAACACCAAAGAACATGGTTGAGCAAATGTCCTTGCTATAGGATGGGGCATCCTTTGGATATATGCCCAAGAGTGGTATAGCTGGGTCTTGAGTTAGATTGATCCCAAACCTTCTGAGGAGCCAGTACCTAATCTTAATGTTATGTTATCAAACACTGCAATAGATTTCTCCTGGCAGTCATACCCTTTAGTCATAGTGGACTTGCCATCTACTCAGAGAAAATTATCTGAGTTATTAAGGTTTTCAGCAAATACAGGATTTTATTAATCCCTAAAAAGTTACCTTAATTCATTAAACATATTTTTAAGTAAATATTTATCAGATATTACACTGGTATTGGAGAATTTGGAGAATAATGAAACAAGAATGATTTCCATTCCTATGAAAGTCACACTGTGTGATAGAAACTATTCAAATAATTGTCCCTGTGGTAGTGAATTCAAACTAACACGTATAACGTAAGAATAAGAGACAACATGTTGGTGGGAGCTCAGAGAGTCTTTTTGAAGGAAGTCATGATTGCGATGTACCTGAAAAAGAGAGTGGGCAATTTGGTGAAATGAGTGGCTAATGGTATTATAGGGATGATAGAGTCTATGCTAAGATCTGGTGCTGGGTTACAAATGATAAGTTTAATAAACAAATAGTACTCCATTCTATAAATGTACCACATTTTCTGTATCCATTCCTCTGTTGAGGGACATCTGAGTTGTTTTGAGTTCCTGGCTATTATAAGGAAGGCTGCTGTGAACATAGTGGAGCATGTGTCCGTATTACATGTTGGAGCATCTACTGGGTATATGCCAAGGGGTGGCATAGCTGGGTTCTCAGGTAGTACTGTGTCCAGTTTCCTGAGGAACCACCAAACTGATTTTCAGAGTTTTTGTACCAGCTTACAATCCCACCCGCAATGAAGGAGTGTTCCTCTTTCTCTACAACCTCTCAAGCATCTGCTGTCATCTGAGTTTTTGATCTTAGCCATTCTGACTTGTGTGAGGTGGAATCTCAAGGTTGTTTTGATTTGCATTTCTCTGTTAACTAAGGATGTTAAACATTTCTTTAGGTGCTTCTTGGCCATTTGGTATTCCTCAGTTGAGAATTCTTTGTTTAGCTCTGTATCCCATTTTTAATAGGGTTATTTGGTTCTCTGGAGTCTAATTTCTTGAGTTCTTTGTATATACTGGATATTAGCCCTCTATCAGATATAGGATTGGTAAAGAACTTTTCCCAATCTCTTAGTTGCTATTTTGTCCTATTAACAGTGTCCTTTCCTTTGCCTTACAGAAGCTTTGTAGTTTTATGAAGTCCCATTTGTCAATTCTTGATCTTAGAGCACAAGCTATTGGTGTCCTGTTCAGGAAAATTTCCCCTTTGCCCATGTGCTCGAGGCTCTTTACCACTTTCTTTTCTATTAGTTTCAGTGTATCTGGTTTTATGTTGAAGTCCTTGATCCACTTGGACTTGAGCTTTGTACAAGAAGATAGGAATGGATCAGTTTGCATTCTTCTACATGCTAACCACCAGTTAGACAGCACCATTTGTTGAAAATCCTGCCTTTTTTCCATTGGATGGTTTTAGCTCCTTTGTCAAAGATCAAGTGACCACATGTGTGTGGGTTCATTTCTGGGTCTTCAATTCTATTCCATTGATCCACCTGCCTGTCACTGTACCAATACCATGCAGTTTTTATCACAATTTCTCCGTAGTACAGCTTGAGGTCAGGGGTGGTGATTCCACCTGAGGTTCCTTTATTGTTGAGAATAGTTTTCATTATAATGTTTTTTTTTTTTTGTTATTCCAGAAGAATTTGCAAATTACTGTTTCCAACTCTGGGAAGAATTGAATTGAAATTTTGATGGGGATTGCATTGAATCTGTAGATTGCTTTCAGCATGATTTTTACTATATTAATTCTGCCAAATCATGAGTATGGAAGATCTTTCCATCTTCTGAGATCTTCTTGAATTTCTTCTTTAGAGACTTGAAGTTCGTGTCATACAGACCTTTCACTTGCTTATAATTTATATTACTTGTGACTATTGTGAAGGGTGTTGTTTCCCTAATTTCTTTGTCAGCCTGTTTATCCTTTGTGTAGAAGAAGACTACTGATTTGCTTGAGTTAATGGAGTACTACTCAGCTATCAAAAATGAAGAATATATGAAATTCTTAGGGAAATGGATGGATCTGGAGAATATCATCCTGAGTGAAGTAACCCAATCACAAAAGAACACACATGGTATGCACTTACTGATACGTGGATATTAGCCCAGAACTCGGAATACCCAAAATACAATCCACAAAACACGAGAAACTCAAGAAGACCACCACAAGTGTGGTATTTGACCCTTCTTAGAAGGGGGAACAAAATACCCATGGACGGAGTTGCAGAGACAAACTATGGAGCAGAGTCTGAAGGAAGGACAATCCAGAGATTGCCCCACCTGGGAATCCTTCCCATATTCAATCACCAAACCCAGACACTATTGTGGATGCCAGCAAGTGCTGGCTGATAGGAGCCTGATATAACTGTCTCCTGAGAGGCTCTGCCAGTGCCCAGCTAATACAGAAGTAGAGGCTCACAGCCATCCATTGGACTGAGCACAGGGTCCCCATTGAAGCAGATAGAGAAAGGACCCAAGGAGCTGAAGGGTTTGCAGCTCCTTAGGAGGAACAACAATATGAACTAACTAGTACCCTCAGAGCTCCCAGGGACTAAAGCACCAACCAAAGAGTACACATAGGGGGACTCATGACTCCAGCTTCATATGTAGCAGAGGATGGACTAGTCAGTCATCAATAGGAGGAGAGGCCCTTGGTCCTGTGAAGGCTCTATGCCCCAGTGTAGGGGAATGCCAGGGCCAGGAATCAGGAGATAGTAGGTTAGTGAGCAAGGGGGAGGGGGAGTGAACAGGTTTTTATTTTTTATTTTTATTTTTTCCAGAGGGGAAACCGGGAAAGGGGATATCCTTTGAAACGTCAATAAAGAAAATATCTTATAAAAAATTTTAAAATGTTTAATAAAAGAGAGTGACACACAACCAGAATGAAAAATACTATAAAATGAGATTGGTAGTATACTAAGAATTTCACTAAGTATGCTAAATATTGTGTCCTTTGGGTTTAAAGTAGTAAGAATCTATTGAAGTATACAAGCATCTGAATGGACTTGTGTTTTAAAACTACCATTCTAACAAAAGTGAGGAAAACTATTGGAATGAAGTTAAAGATAGACTCGTGTATACCAGCTAGGTGGCTACTCCACTAGTCTGGAGAAAGAATATTGGTGTAATGACAGAAAAGGAGCTACTGACATACTTGGAAGACCCGAGAGAACAGACAGGTGGGGAAAACTGGTACATATGATGTCCACATTGCTTCTGGTTTGCATAATCGACTAGGTGGGAGTAGTGTTAGAATTAAATAAAGGACATTGGGAGAGGACCAGATTTTAGAAAGGAAGATGGAATATTAGATGTCAGATATGAAGCTTAAGGTCCTATAAGGCAGCCAGAAATGGAGGCCACAGAGGCATGTGGAAATTCGGGTCTTTGTGGTTAGTGTTTATTGTCAACTTGATAGAATCTTGAACCACTGCGGGGGGATGCCTCTAGGGATGCCTGTGGGCGTGTCTTGATTACAGTAATTATAGCAGGAAGACCATTGTTGTGGGTGGCATCACTCCCTGGCTGGGATCCTGACCTAGGATAAATGGTGGAAGGGGACTGAAAATAGCCGTTCATTCATTTGCTCTCTGCTTCTTGGTGGAGGATATGATGTGAGCAGCTGCACCGTGGGGCTGCTGCCTTGGTTGCTCCTTGCACTCTGAGCTAGGATAAACACTTTCTCCTTTAGGTTTATTTCATCAGAGTCTTGTATTTCACCAACGGTACAAGAAATGAAGGAAGTCTGGAATTCAAACACGTGACTGACAGTTTTTGCTGCTGGTAACCATGTTATTAGTTTTGTTTTGGAAACAAACTTAACAATATTTTAAAATATGGTTCTGTCATTTGAGAGCGTTAGCCATTTTGGCCTTAGTTCTTAACTGGACTAAGGACCCCAGCTTTACTTTTTCTGTTTTCTGAAATTTGACAGGATGCTTCCTGTGATTTTACATGATTTTATTACTAATAGGTAGGCAATAATAAATCCTAAGGAAGAGTTGTTGGAACCACATGATATTTCCACCCATAATTCCACACCTATAATTCCAATAGTCAGGAACCCAAGACCGGTTATGCACTCTTGAGGCCAGTTAGGGCTACATAGTGAGTTTGAGCTACAGGGTAAGTGAGACCCTGTCTCTAGTTTATCTTAAATGTTTTACATTTAGCAGCCCCAGGTACTGTATCTTATTTTTCTTGGTGTATATGTGTTTCTCATTTCAGCTATGTGCTTTTGATGTGACACACCTGCAAGATGGAATTGAATAGCTAAAAATATAATTGAAAAAAATGAAGAAATAACACATTTTCAAGGGACCAAATGTTTTAAGTTTTACTCCAAATCAACTAAGGGAAGAATATTGTAAGCCAACCATATGCTTTTAGCACTTTTTAGAAATGCTAGTCAGTTCCTGTTGAGGATTATGTGCCTGCCCCATACAAAGCTGTGATTTTTCTCATATGAAGTGTGTAGCTCCACGTCCTTCCTTTCCTGTATACTATCTTAAATGTCTCTCCAACTCGAAACTCGATCTGTATGAACCTTTGTATATCCCAATCTCCAACTTTCTTCTCTTCCCATGGTTTTTCTCTATTTTCACAAGAAATTAAGCATGCCAACTATATTGAATTCTATAGTTCTTGTGGATTCCTTAGTGGTCACATTATGCCATGCATAGTAGCTTGCTTAAAAACCACTAACCAAGGAGTACTCATGGTGGGACTGATTGCTCCGGCAGCATGTGTATAGTAGAGGATGGCCAAGTCAGTCATCAACAGGAGGAGAGGCCCTTGGCCCTATGAAGGTTCTGTGCCCCAGTGTAGGGAAATACCAGGGCCAGTAAGTGGGAGAGGGTGGGATGGCGAGCAGGGGGAGGGAGGAGGGAACAGGGGTTTGTTCTTGTTGTTGTTTTTTATTTTTTGTTTTTTTGTTTTTGTTTTTGTTTTTTTTGGAGGGGAAACTGGGAAAGGAGAAATCATATGACATGTAAATAAAGAAAACATCTAAAAAATAAAAGAAAATATAACTAATAAATTAGTAGAGAATTAAAAAAAAATCTAGACAATAAAGGTGATGAAGACATGGCTCAGCAGCTAAGAGCACTTACTACTCTTCTAGAAGATCTGGTTTTAGTTGCCAGAATCTTCATTGCTCCAACTTCAGGGGATGTGACATCATCTTTTAGCTTTCATGGACAGACACACACACACACACACACACACACACACACACACACACACAAACTGTCTCCCTCCCTTCTCAAAATAATAATAATAAGTCTTAGCAAAACTTAATTTGCAGTTGGTTGTCTCTTCATGGGTTGTGTCCTGTGACCTCCCAGACTTCCCTCTGTGTTTTCCTTGGGTCACTAATCTCTGCATAGCCTCTTTGGCTGCTGGCTTCACAGCTCACTCTTCCCACCGTCTGTCTGTCTGTAGTTCAGTCTTTATCTCCTGGTCGTCCCTCTGACAGTTCCTCATCATATACATCCTCTCCCTGTCTCCAAGAGGATGTCCCCACTCCTCACCTCCATCCCATCAGACCTCCCCACTCCCTGGAGCCTCAAGTCTCTTGAGAGTTAGGTGCATCTTCTCTCATTGAAGCCAGACCAGGTAGTCCTCTGCTGTATATGTGTCAGGGACCTCATATCAGCTGGTGTATGCTGCCTGGTTGGTGGCTCAGTGTCTGCAGAACAATGTAATATTTATCTAGTTCTTTACATTTTCACATCTCACTTTCTCTCCAGGAGCCAGTTGGCTGCCTGATAGGGTAATGGGAGACTATGACTGTTTTTACCCTGGATTATTTATAAGTCTTGCCCTCTATTGTTTCTAAACAAAAAAAAACAAAACAAAAAAAAAAAATCAGGC